>JBBPOD010000718.1:0-14867 GCA_038091255.1 Tylopilus intermedius | reverse complement strand
GCTTCTCTGAATGTCTGGACGCAACCCGAATGAGCGGGCAGGGTCGGCCTGAGCATGACGTGTATCCACGCACCGTGACGCGTAGACCCTCGAACCGCGTACGGTCGAGTTTGGTGTCGACCTTGGACCCCTTGGCGGTCAGCTCGAACGACCACTGCCGCATCCAGCTCGCCCACCCCAAGAGCGTGAGACCAGCGGATGTCCAGACCAGCGTCAAAGATGGGTCTGCAATCAACGCCTCTGACTGAGGTATGTCCGTCTTCCGAACCGCGAGAGGTGCGAGACGCGTAGTTTGAGGGAGGTAGAGAGCGGTGAACCCGACGAAGATCAGACGTATGCCGAGCACGGAGGCATATTGAGCAAACGGAAAGCGATCGACGGGATGTTGCGCGGGTTCTGTTGTTTCGTTCGTTGGTTGTCACGGTGGACCAGGCTGGCATTGTGAGTGAAAGCAAGTCTACATAGTAGCTATGGTGATGTTACTACACAGATACGCTAAATAATATACGATATCCAGCAAATTTGAGTGCGATATCAACGAAGGTGCAATGTTCTGAGGTAATGCCTGGAATGGTATCACAATTGGTGTCCACAACCTGAGATGAATCTGTTGTTCACCGGCACCGTGCATGTGGCCCGCGTAGCAAAACCATGAGGGTAGCGAGATCGAAAAAGAGAGTGACTTGTCTGGTCGGTGCTACAGGAAATAAACGTGAGCCTCGACTTGCGACTGCATGACGTGGAGCCCGACCTCGACCTCGAGTTGCACACCCGATGGCTCAGGTCTCGTTTCGACCGGAACACTAGATAGACTGGCTCCCGAGCGCGAAGCGTCCAAGGACGCTTGACTCGAAGTCACTGGTTCGATTGAAGCCCCAGGGTCTGCTTCGAGGGTTGTTTTGGGAGCATTCAGGATAGCTGCCTTGATCTGTGGATAATAACATCAGCAAGTAGTGCGAACAGGATGAAACGTGAACAAGCCTTTTTCGAGGCAAAAAAAGGCTTGACAACAGTCCGCTGAACAAACTGGTAGATATCCATGCTCTGATCGATGGGAGAACCTCTGCGTCTCCGGTTTCTGGTAGTTCTGCTACACTACATAAGATGTATAACCTGTAAGGCCACCTTCGTGGCAATGCCCGCTACGTTCTCACGTCACTTGCGTTGATTCGTCGGTTGTACATCGCTCACTGACAAGATTTAGTAGACTTGCAAAGTATGGAACCAACTTGAAGCTGTGGTCGTCATTCGGCAGTCGAAGTCAGATTGGACGAAAGCTTCAACCATGATAGGCTAGTGTATGTTCACCTGTGCTCCCCACTATGGTGACCGTCTGAGTTTGCGCAAAGATGACCCTCGATCATATCGCGACCTAGTACGCCCTTACGTAAATACCTGCTGGCAACAGCAAGACGGCCAAATGCAGGGGTGACAGCTTGCAAAACCTTGCCAACTATTCAAAACCAAGGATGCGACGACACGGAATGCCGACGTACCTTGATTAGTTTTCAAACAGTATCAAAGTGCCTCTGAGTCCAAGAGAGCGCGAAAGCTGTGAAGTAAAGAGCAATAGATTCGAGCGAGGCGCACTATACATCAGCCACCCTTTCGCACCAGGCTTCGACGTCAACAGTGATATACTGACGATTCCCTGTAGATGGACGCGGTAATAACGCAGATAAGGCGCAGAGGAGAGATAGAGGTCGTGGATATAGGGCCGGTCCCTAAAGCGGAGAGAGAGCTGGGAATGAAGGTAGCGAATCTGGGACTAGGTGAGTGGAGATCGTTGCAGGGGACGGCGTTCGCACCATGGAGTTGGTGTATACTCTCGGTACGGCCAGAGCGAACCAAAGCGCCAAGCCTTTGAGGAATCCATGTGCGTCAGCGCTGAGGAGATCTCTGATGATGCGCCCGTCGAGTTTCGCTATGGCGACGCTGAGGACGGTGCGGGGGACGAGGAAGGTCGGAGTGGGCAAGCAGCGAGAATGCCTCTCTTGATGGAAGGGGTGGCTATGCGCAAAAGAGACCTGAACCGTTGCCAGAATGAGAGGGTGAGTTTCGACTTCGCGTTACGCTGTTGATGCATGGAGAGGGCGTCATCGGCTAGCCCCTCGGGAGAATGTGTCGGAAGTGCGAGATGGTGCTGTTTTCATTGCGGCGGGGGAGTAGTGGATCCGATAAGTATTATATGGATGTCCTCTTGAGCGTGTAGGTTCGGCGTTGCCGACATGAAAGTTGAAATTCAATGGAGCCTTGTTGGGAACGATTATATAAGCAAACGGAACAACGGACTGACCTGGAGAAGTCACCATAAATTGCCTTTTTCGGTCATCCTCTCCTCCCTCGATGGCCAACTCGAAATACGCCTACGTCCGCAATTTCGAACTACCAGACCCGCCCCTTCCGGGCTGTTTTATGGTCTGTCGTATATACGGACACTCGTTCCATCGGTGCGTGCTCAGGTTCAACCTCATCGCGCCGGCTCACCGCGTGACACAGCTTCACCGAGGAACACGCTTTCAGCAAACCAAACGATAGGCGTGGCCTACAACTCATGGACCATGCCACCAAAGACGTCATGTCCGAGTTCAAAGACATCGTCTTCGCCTTTGGTGAATCAGACGAGTTCAGGTAGACACCACCACATCAGCCATGTCTTCACGTCTGATCTCCTAACACAGCTTTCTCCTCCGGAAATCCACCAATCTATACAATCACCGCCATGCAAAAATTCTATCGACACTCACCTCCTACTTCGCGTCCTGCTATGTGTTCCACTGACTCCGATACTTTTCGGATACGCCGCTATCCGCCTTCCTTTGATGGCCGGATCATATTGTATCCCGACGAGCGGGCGATCCGTGATTACTTTGCATGGAGACAGGCTGATAGTATGTCTCCCGCTTATTCCCCTTGTCGCCGGTACTCAGCCGAGCTGCGTGTCAGCATCACAGCACACATAAATAACCTCTACAACACTATATTTTGGGCTTTCGTTCAACAGAGCGGTCAGACGACCACCGAGGCGCACGCTACTCTGAGGGTGACGTCCATCGCATTTCCAGATAGCTGACTGGCTGACTGGCTGACTCGACTCAAGGGCACCGTCTCTGCGCAAAAGTGTGAAATGCTGTTTCAACGATTCAAAATCAACTACAACGATATCTCTGCTCGGTTCAGGAAAGGAAGCGTGGTGGTCCGTGAGAAGGTGAGAGTGCATACGAATCGCGGCGCTTCCGTGTCATGATCCGATGTCCGTTCGTCGCACGCCAGGTCAGCGAACCCGAAGACACCCTCGATACTGGCAGCTCATCCGAGCCTGTCACCACGCATGCAAGCGAGATCGCCCGAAGCCCGCCCAAAAAGCGAAAAGCCGAAGACGACGATCGAAGTATTTCATTGTGATATAATTGGCGACGAATTTTGGGATGCACGACCACATTTGCTGGCTTGTTAGTGGCCATGCTACATTTGTTGTTCCGTCCGGAATGTTAGCATCTTGTCTCACAATCAAAGCATCCCTGATGCGATCATATCCGCCAGATCATGTGATAGCTGGGGAACTCGACGGCCAATAGTTCTTTTCAGGTTCGTAGAACCTTTCATCTCCTTTACTTGGTTCGTGTGACACACTGTCTCAAGAAAATCTGTGCTCGCACTATGCTGGCATCCGGCACATTGAACAGCGACGAGATGAATGGTTAGGCCCTCTTGACGATTGTCACTCGCACTTAAAATCAACCTGTGACCCAGAGATTCAACTTCGTCTATCCTTTGTCTCTCACCGAACGTCCATCTTTGTGCGATGCTGTCCACGTTCGTATCCTGGACCAATTTAAACAGGGTTCCGTTGTCGGTTATGATACATCGATGGAAATAACGGTGCCCGCAAAGGTCGTGTAGGAAAGCTCGGCCGGCCTATGGGCATCTCGAACATTCGCGGGCCGGCGGGCATTGGACTGCCGTAGCGGGTTTTGCCGCAGATGTGGCGTAAGTTCGTGCCTTGTACATATCTTCGTTTCGTGACCATCGCAATGGCAGTACCGTGACATGAGCCCCAAACGTGTTCTGTTGAATGCTTCACCCCGAACTCGGGCTATCCAAAATGTACATACTAGTAGGTTTGCATGGGCCTCGTGGTCGCGAACCACCATATCCAATCTCGCAAAGTCATCGGCCCAGGAGTATCTGAATCATGCCGTGTTCAATTCAGCTACCCTCTTCAACGCTTCCTCGACGGTGACAAACTCGCATTGGACCCAGTGCCCCGCTCCAGGGACCACGACTACCCGAACATGCGGGTAAGATTGAAAGTCTTTGACATCGCAAGTCTTGTAAATCGCAGGATCCGCTAGCACCATCGTCACTTTCCACTTATCCGGGACCGCGTCCAAGCAGTGGAACAGAGACCACGGCCTATTTTTCTATCGTGAGGTAAGCGCGATGCGGATCAGCACATGTTCATCAAGGACACGGGACGACGAGTCTCACGCCAAAGATACCGTGAACCGCCTCCACAGAACAACGTCGCGTTCCGAGCTCCCTATAGATGGTATCCTCGCGGGTCCACGGAGGATTCTCAAGCGCATGTTCCTCTGCGGGTTTGATGTGCATGGATGTGTCGGTGAACACCTCATCTAAGAGATCAAGCTTCTCGGGCGATTGTTGCATAGGTGGATCGACGAGGAGGATCGCTGTCGGGTGAGATGTGGGAAGATCGGGGAAGAGACTGAGTGTCGTGGATACACGGCAGGAATGAGCGGGACCGATGGTCAGGGAGTAGTGTCTTGCTTCAAAGTATGGACGGAGATCTTGCACGACGACACTGAAGCGGTAGTCGCTCGAAGCTCTGGACGCGTGCCCAATGAGATCGGGGGCGGTAACGAAGTAGCCTGATACCTCTGAGCGCCATGATTCAACCAAGGGATCGAGTGCGAGTCGTACCTTGGGTGGCCAAAAGTGAGGCAACACGATGCCATGTATGTGAGGATGGTGTGAGCCCATGTATCAAGAATGAGTGTTTGGTGGCAGCAGAAGAGCCCCACATTGTTGCGGATAGAACGCTCAGAGACATGGTGGTGATGACAAGGAAGCGAACTTGAGGGTGCTAGCGCTTGATGCACCCCTAGTGAGCCTGATGAGTCAAGTTCATTCCTTGGCGCATTCTATGCGGCAGACTTGGAAAGACTTGCGTTCCAGCGTAGTCTATAACACATGTTAGCACTCCGCCTTTCTGGCACAGCATCGATGGAACTCGTTAGAAACTCTCTCTTCCAACCTTGGCGTCATCTGTGGTGGACATTTTAAATTCCGCCGCCCCGAAAAGTCTGCATAGACTCTGAGCACAGAATATGATAAAAGGGTTAGATGATAGCAGCCTATCCGCAAAGCAGTTATTGTTTGACAACTTCTACCAGGTACACAGGTCACTTGAGAGCTCTGATTGGATGACGGCTAGCAGAAAAGGCAAGTTCCAACCCCGGACAGTTTTCCCAAATTCGGTTACATTGCTGGCTAGTCATCGAAGGGGTGACGATGATCGATGAGGCGCGAGACACGAGTTCCATTTAATATGTGCTTATCTGTTAGTCAGCCATCGGTGAACGAAGTTGAGACTCAGAGTAACTATGTACTAACTAAGTTGGCATGAAGTTCCAGCTTGCTTCCCAGCAAGCTTAGCCGAACTCCCACCGTTCGATGACACCAACAATCGGTACACATGTTTATCTCACCCGACCCTCTTGCGGTCTCTCCAGTCCGTTCCGTATGCTCTCCATATGGACGTGCACGGCAACTTGCTGTCAAGCGAAGCCAGAACTCTCCCGTTACACTTCCAAATCGTCGCTCATCGTGTGCTGCGTGTAGTTGAGCCTTGACGTGTGCGGCGGCCTCCTTCCTGTATCTCCCGAGATCGTTGAGTAGCGCTAGTCGATCCCCATAGTCTCGCACGGATTTCTTGTTGCCCCCTAATTTCGCCCAGAGCTCACCAAGGAGCTCGTCCCTCTCCACCGTAGTGTGCCTGTCTTCCCGAGTAATTATCTCGTGTAGTGTCCCAATATCCGCATCCATCTGTTCTAGATTCTGCCAAAAGACCTCGGCCTCCGAGTCGGGTATGAGCATTGCTATCGTCTGTTCCAATTCGTCCATTGCCAGGGTAAATGCCTCAGCGCTCAGCTACGATCTCTTCAACAGTGCACCCTAGCTCAACGGGGGAAACTGCCTGCAGCGACCACGACGTTGCCTCCCAATGCCGGCCTGGTCCACCGTGACAACTACATCAGGGGGACTGTGAGAGTTTGATATAGTTTTATATCACCTCATCAAAAATAACATTTGTTAGCCATTATATCAGAATGACAACACAGTAGCTCAGCCATTATTTTGCTTGAGTGCATATATATTGTTTGTCATAAGGTACCATCATTCCACTTAAGGCCTAAGCCATCATTTTTCAAACAGTTGTATGTGATGTCCTTAGTATATTCATTGGCAACATTTCCCCATATGAGATTCATTAGACAATCTATCTGCAAGACTCCCATAATAATCTGAACCAGAGTTGCACCAGCATACAAGACATATCACAAGGGCATTGATTACAACCTTTAGAGGAAGTACAGGTCTAACAATACCTGCCTGTATGGAACTAGTTGGATGATTCATCTGTGGGATTTCCATGTCAATCTGAACCAGAATTGCACCAGCATACAAGACATGTCACAAGGGCATTGATTACAACCTTTAGAGGAATTACAGGTCTAACAATACCTGCCTGTATGGAATTAGTTGGATGATTCATCTGTGGGATTTCCATGTCAATCTGAACCAGAGTTGCACCAGCATACAAGACATGTCACAAGGGGATGAGTTACAATATTTAAAGGAATTATGGGTCTGAGGACACTTACCTGTATGAGATTCATTAAATAATCTATCTGCAAGACTCCTATGTCAATCTGAACCAGAGTTGCACCAGCATACAAGACATGTCACAAGGGAATGAGTTATAACCTTTAGAGGAATTGCAGGTCTAACAATGCTTGCCTGTATGGAACTAGTTGGATGATTTATCTGTGGGATTTCCATGTCAATCTGAACCAGAGTTGCACCAGTCTAGAAGGCATATCACAAGGGCATTGCTTCACAGTCTTTAGATCTGACAATACTAATCCAGCTCTAATCAGACTTACAAAGCAGACTAGGGGAAGCTGATTTTTGAGATTATCATCTTATGTCATGCAACGAAAGGGAGATGCAATCTATTGTGGTACTTAAACACGAAAATGCAATCACAGTAAACAAAGCATGTCAATAGCAAGCTATGCAACCACTGGGCCATCCACCATTGCCCGATGCTCTGCGCGTTTAGCATGGATCCGCATGAGGACGCTGTTCTTTGACGGTAGTCGCTCACTCTCGGTATAGAGCGGGAATACTTGTCGGTTCCACCACAAGAGCAGCTGATCAACTTCTTCGCTCTCATTCTGGTCATGGAGCAAATCAAGGATGCTGTTATAAAACCGTTCTGAATCTGTAACGAGGTCAGTGCGGGAGAATACTTGAGTCGACATCAATGCGAAGCGAGCCTAATGGTGGTTATTAGCCTCATCGCGTAGACGAACAGATATGGCGCCACGCACTTGGGTTGCGATGTAGGCAATGGAGGCCTTTGTAACACTCCGCATTCCATGAATGCGGGCGTTTCCAGAGCGCGTTGCCTTCGGCTCCTGGTCCACTGAGCTGGGTGATGTGAACACGTGTTTATAAGCCTAGAAGGGTGTCATTTTGAGCACAAGTAAATGTAGTGTGACGCACGTACGGAAACTAACAGCCCGCTACGGAGAAGCCCATTCCATGGATCATCAGGATCGTACATATAGTTAGCGTAGAGGAATATAGGCCACTGGTCACCAGCAACCTGAAGTTGGCCGGTGCGCAATTTCTCTTTGATGCTATGGAAATACTGCGTTAGGTCGTCGGAAGAAATTATAATTGAAAACATACTCAGCATTTTGCCACTCGTAGCCGGCAGGACACAGGAGTGCCCCCGTACGTTCATGATGGAACCCTCGGCCAGTCTTGATATTGCGAGGGATATGCGGGCTAAGAGTCTGCCCTTTCGGTGTAATCCAGTCCACGATGGCGCCCTTCATTCCTTTCGTATCGTCTGCCCTTGCACTACTGGCACCTCGTTGAATCTTCGTGCGATCGTCAAGACAAACCAATGAAACGAGGGACGACTGTCTCACCAATTCTGCCATGCTCATGACTTCTTCTTCTGTAGACCCCATTAGGCGCCCTTCGAACCCCGAGATCATTTTCAGCAACTCGCGAAAAACGGAATATTCTTGTCTATCCCTTCGAGAGCATTTGTCAACCAACGTGTGACCAAACTCTCACAAAGTACTCACTGGGCTGCCAGCGACTCTTCACCGTTCTCCTCGATTGAGGCCATGAGACTCATCCCATTGGTCACCAATGCCTGCACGTTGCAAAACGCATGCACTACGCGACCAAAATGACGACCGTGGTGGAGTAACGGGTCCTGTGTGGACCTAACCTGATGTTAGCAAAGAGTGTATGGCGAACAGGTCAAAACCCACGGCCGTTTCCTTGGCCCCAACTGCAGAGCGTTCGAGAGCGGTCGTTTTTGCGCGACGCTGCGGGCACTCTCCTCATCGGTGGAAGAAGAGTCATGTCCACCCGCACGTTGACGACCATGGCTGGACATTCTCTGAGGGTGGAGCAGATGGAGGAAGAGAGGGCGTGAGGATGAGAGATAGGGCCAGAAACACCCACCTTTATATATGTCGGCCCTTCCCTGATGTCGTTATCTGCGTGGAGTGATCTTATTCGATGGATTAGATGTGATCCTTCCCTGATGTCGTTGATCGCATGACGTGTTTGGACTTTGATCCTGTTCTGTAGATGAGATAAGATCACTTTGACGACCACACAAAGAAATCGAACCGAAACACTCGAGTTCATACGATCCGCCTCCCCGGATGCTTGGAATTCGATATAGGCTTGATAAACCCCTTGTGTCCGATATCGACTTTGTAGTCTAGTATGCGCGCGATGAGCTTCCCGACGCACCCACAAACACACGGATTCAGATTGGATATGGACTAGACAGCGATGCTCCTGAACTCACTTCTTCTGATAATCGTCGAGGTTTCCGCCTGGGTATGCCTCGTGGGGTTGTAGGGGCGTTCAAATGCGCCAAATGTCCACCATCGGGAAGAGCTCACTCGGTTGAAGATTGGTGACGAGGGCCAACGTCAGCACTGGCCGATGATCGAAACTCGGTGGCTGCAGCTGATATGCAGACGCGGCCGTAGAAGCCTTGAGGAATGGAAGGGCAGTCTTTGATCGCGTCTGTTTCGCTTGTGTGATCAGATGGCGGGCGAGAGCTGGAGGACGGGCACGGGCACGCGTACAAGGAGGGTACGGGGGGCGAGCGCGGTGTCGGTTCCTTTGGCGAGGGTGGCGGTGGCAACTGTGCCGGGGGCGTAGGTGGTGGTGTCAAACGCAGTGCTGGTGCGCGCGTCAAGGCCCGAATATGATCTGGGGGGCGACCTTGGCCTTGTCCAGGGTGTTGTCGGCGGGGACAGAGGTCATCATATTGTCTTCTGTGCGAGGGTCAGAAGTATTTTCGGAGCCGGAGGATGGGGCAGAACCAGGTGAGACAGAGCGTTGAACCGAGCTAAAGGTCCCGTAGCTGGAGTGAGACGTCTTGCGAGAACGCGCTGATGAGAGCTCCTGTGACAACGTACGATTGCACCACTGAAATCCATCGACTTCACCGGATCGCAGAAACGGGGCCGGCCTTGACGGTGGTGGGCGTCATACCTGCAACCATGGTGGGGTCTTGCCCAGCAGAAGGCGTGTCTAGGTGGATCTTTCCATCAGTATGACGTATCATGACCGTATAGCCAAGTTCCTACCTTGTGTTGACCAACTTTGGCGCATACTTCTTGCTCCACCACTCCTCATACTGAACGTCATCAAAATCGAACAATTCGGCTTCGCTGCGACCATTGTCACCGAGTACGATACGGATTCTGCGCCCCTCCAGATTGTGAACAGCGAGAGAGGACCAATGCCATTTAAGCCTCCAGGTCCAAAGTCGATAATATGAGTCGCAGAATCTTGAAATGCGGCGGCGCGGTCCCAATGAATGTGGATGTGAAGATCTGGTCACATAACGACCTAATGATCGAAGTCGTGTTCTCAGAACTTGAGGTCATTCAGCAATAGGCCGAGTATAAATCATGTACATACTCACCGTCCTCAGTGTTAGATACTGGGATCCCAAGCTCATCTGGAGACCAAAGCTCTTCGGCACCCAGATCCTCGTTACATGGCTTGTCGGTGGCACTCGCCAAGTAGGAGCTGTGGTAGGGCACATTGACAACTGAGAAAGAACACCGAACGAAGGCTTTCTCTGGGAGTAAGGAACCTTGTTTTTGATCCTGTCCGCTTGGCGCCCGGACCTTCCTCAAATTGGTCACCAAGGCGTACAGCGCACGAGCGGATCCCGTGACCACGAAAAATTTCGGACCATTTTAAAGAGAGGCCGTTAATTGAGAATTCAGAGGTGAGTGTTTGTTCGTCGCATTGATACGTGGACGTAGTGTGGAAAGTGCGAGACTGTTAATCGACAGCATGGGGGAAAGTTGAGCATCGCCACCGTCTTGAACAATGGTGGGCAGTGGGCAGTGCCAACGCAGGAAACACCTCTTGACCTCGCATACCACAGAAAAACAGCCAGCGGACGGCTTTCTTCGCATTGGCATTGAAAGAGTCGTAGGATGTCGAGGCAGATATAGAAAT
The DNA here is from genome assembly GCA_038091255.1 of Tylopilus intermedius. Taxonomy (NCBI): domain Eukaryota; kingdom Fungi; phylum Basidiomycota; class Agaricomycetes; order Boletales; family Boletaceae; genus Tylopilus; species Tylopilus intermedius. Next base: position 4,031 of record JBBPOD010000718.1, on the reverse strand, counting down.
GGCGATGACACCTCGCGCCTGTCGCACCGGCGATATGATCACGGGGTCGACCGGGGGTGAGCCGGAGATACGGTCAGGTAAACATATCGTTGGCCCTGAAACCGTTCGTCGAGTACACATTTGCAGACTCAAGCGGGGTACATACCTCGACATTGTAGTTCACGATTTCAAGGAGGGTGTCTGCTGGAAGAAATACTATCGATAACTTCTCGCAACGCGGCATCTGTGAAGGTCTTGGAGATCCGGCTGGATTCACAGCGTACATAGCATAATTGGAACGGTTATAGGCGTCGCGTTCGACGACCACGTCGCATGGTGATGCCACGGTAAACACAACGCCGACCAATGCGGAAATGTGAAGAATATCGGCGATCGAGACGAGCGCAGAATACTCTCCAAGGGAGTGGCCGGCAAAGGCACAATCTTTCTGCACAAACCCTTTGGCGCGCACGTCTTCAAACGCAACTTTCTCGGTCACAACCAGAGCGATTTGAGTGGCGTAAAGCGGGCCATTGGGATGGCTAAAGGTATACTTGGGGGTGCGCACGTCGATATCGGCAAACAGAGGGAGGGTTTTGACGTTTCCACCTTTACCCATTGTATCGTAGGTCATGTCCATGTAACGCTGACGAATTGCCTATCCCTTGCTACCACCGAAATGAATGGTCTTCTCCTTCGGATTATCCTTGACGATTCCAATGATTGAGAACCCGTAAACCGACCCGTAAACCGCAAGAAGGTGAGCATTGGCACAGTCCCAAACGGTGCGAAGTGTTGTACGGATTCATGCCCATACCCGGTTCTTGTGATCCCTGGCCGGTGAGGACATATACCGTGGCAGGTTGCGCAACTTCAGCCATGCCCTCGAGGACCTTTTCGTCTTGCTGATTGAACGTCTCAACTTTGACGACCGTGACTATGTTACCATCGCGCATGCCAATGTGACGTATCTTGACCGCCAATTCGTCTCTAAGAAGCACCATCCCGACAAAGGAAACCTCGTACCTACGAGGACGTCAAGCCTGAACTCGACCACGACCAAAGGATAACTTACGTGATAACTCGGTCAGGGTTGCCTTCTGCAACGTTCTCCGCGTAGCAACGAGTAGTAGCACTAGACCACATCCCATGCGTGATCGTCCCGGGAAGAGGAGCAAAGTCCGAGAAGTACGGGTTAACATGAATGGGCTGTAGGGGAGTTAGCATAGTATCGGCAGTTTCAGTATGGGGACGGACACATTTCGAGATTACGCTTGTCTGTACGTGCAGTCATCAAGAATTGTTTGAGCATGTATTCGTGCCCGCTGTCCGCAAGGGCGCCGACAGATAGATGAATCGCTGAGGGGTGGTGTGTATATTATTTTTGTAGGCAAAAATGGAGCGACTCACTACTCGATGGAACACCCTGTTCGAGATTCCATCGCGTGGGATACATGCCTCCTGACCCGCTAAGGTTAGCTGAATAAAACAGATCGGTGATCAAGGTCGCCTGAGGATTGCGTCAGTCCAAACTCGAGCGGGAACAACGATCGAACACGAACATGATTGACGTGTTCCTTTTTCCCGTAATCTTGCCCAAGTATGCGTACCCATCTGATAGGATGCGATTTCTGCCAGAACACCGGCAGTGAACGTGTGATTCTTCCCTCTGTAGGAACAAATGAAAAGTCCACCCAAAATCAAGGCGTCAAGAAGGCTTACCTGTAGGTATCCACTGCGAAAACAGGAAGCCGCTGGTTGTGTTGAACGCGGGGGTTAATTGAGTCCCCAGTTCGTCTGCCTTGTCTCGCAACAGGTCGTGTCCAGAGATCGCATACGCAGCCAATAGTGCACCAAGATACCGAATGACCGTTTCAAAAAAAAGGGACACGGTTATTCTGGAACCGACGATGAACGAACAGCATGAGGGGATGGGAGCAAAACAAGGGCTTACGGAGGGCAATGAAAAGTTGGAATAGCTGATTAGCGGCAGAGCGCGCGTATACTCGTCCTCCAGCCCCATGAGAAGCATTGTGTTGAGAGAATCCACCGGGGTGACACCCCATCCGTTGAAGCTAAGCACAAGGTCAACGACGGCAATGCCCTCGGACCGGTGGAGAGGGCTCACTTGTCTGTGCTCCCATTGGACACGGGCAAGAGCTCGTCGTGGGATGAAATCGCCAGAGATCGTGGAGTAGGGTTCGTCCGTGACTGGGGTGAAGGTTGTCGGGGTCTCGTCCGCGCGTCGGATAGAGGTTCCCGGTCGTATGAGGTCGGAGACTGATCAGCCCCCACGAAGACGTCGACGTGCATACGATCACGTACTTCATGACTTCATTACTGTTTCGAACGCTAACCTCTCGAAGACCACCACAGATTATGGAACCATCTTTCCCTTCCCATATCTGTACTTCACGACGGGAACCAGTGAGAATATCGTGGATACAGTGTGGGGGATAATGCCCATGGGTCGGAAGGATTGGCGTCCAAGTCGATATTAGTCTTGGTAAAAGTCTTGCCGCTACTTGTTTGGCCACAGGCAAAGATGATACATCGAAGCCTTCAAGAAGGCACGAACTGAGGGGCTGGGGGGTGCTTGTAAAGAGCACATGTTGTGTGGTAAGAATGGACCTGGTCAATGGTGAAGACATGTTTTTTGCTGGGTGTAGGAGAGGCAAGGGCAGGAGGTGCAGCATCAACGGAGACAGAGGTGGACGGTGTTGTGTGAATGACAGTCCTTCTGAAAATGAGTGGGAATGAACGTGATGTCGGCTGGCGTTGTGGGCCGAATGGGTAGTGCTGTGGATGAATGAGTACCACTACGGGAGCAGCAAGGAGGTGGACTTGCCCACTAGTACTTGCACAGCCTGAGAGGTCGGAGCGCCTGACGACGACGACGATGGCGATGAAGAATGGAGCACTGGCATCAGTGGGTGGGAGTTGCCGACAGGGGTGCCTAACCATAACGGCACTCAGGATCGATGACTGGTCGGATGAGTCCTCGCTCCAGGACACGCTCGTGCACGATCCTGGTCACAGGACACGATTGGATTGCTCGCCCCCTCGACTTTGCTCATCGTATGTTCAATGCTGCCCGCGCCAGAAACACCAATCTCACATGGATCGCACCCAGGCAACACCCTCCTCATGTCTACGTGGGGCACAACGACCTGACAAACGCCCTCCTCGTGCAAAGGGTGATCCAAACCCATCAGCAAACAAGCTATTGTCTGTGCAGAACTGTAGTATGCTGTATACTCTCACAGACTTTAAAGAGAGGTACTTAGTGTCACAGATACCCACAGACCTGTCTAAGTTCTGTAGACTACTAGTGCAGAAGTTATGACCCAACTTCAAAAAACTAACACCACACAGCAATCTATAGACTGACGACAGGCTCTCCAGAGCTTATAAATCAAGGACATACATCAACAAGGTACAGCACATTGTTTCTTGTGCCATCTCCGATAAGGACATTGCTCGGTTTGACATCACAATGGATGAAGCTACGTGAGTGGACGTCTTGAAGGTGAGCAAGCTGTTATGAGAAGAAGTTAGCACAGTAGCTGACTTCTAATAGGGGAATCCTACCAATTGATCTGCAATCTGAGAGACTGTACCAAGAGAAAAGGTTCGTCCACATTTATTGAAAACAGCTTCAAGCGAAGGTCCGAGGGGATTGAGCGCGAGTATATGGTGACCAGACTCTACTCCAAATGAGATGGGATGAGGGATCCCAGCAACGCCTCGTAGATGCAAGAGGACATAGTGTTCGTGCTCGACCGAACAACTGTTTCTTCCCTTGCTAAGCTTGATGACAAGTTCTCTGTTGCTGTTGGTAAGATCAAAGGCTTGAAAAACGGTTCCTGGTGAGCCCCGCGAGGCTGTGAGCCCACAAATCATGCATAAAATGAACCAAAAGCGGATTACCCGATGCTCCAGAACCAAGTTTTGCTCCCAACCTGAACTTGCAGTTATCACAAGAAAGATTCATGGAATCAAAGTACAACAAAAGAGTCTGATAGAAACAGTGGTATGAACAATGAGAGGGA
>JBBPOD010000717.1:0-14878 GCA_038091255.1 Tylopilus intermedius | reverse complement strand
TAGTGTTTCCATAGTGTGTTCATAGTGTGTCATAGTATGTCACAGTGTTTTGTGTTCTCATAGTCTGTCATAGTACTGTCATAGCACTGTCAAGTTGGACCCTCACTATGAGTACTATGGTACTGTCCAGTGCTGTCAAGTACTGTCCAGCTTCCCCTGGATTTGCTGATGTAGAAGAAGCACAATATACCTGGGTGGGCTGATCAACAATCTGGAGCGAGGGAGAACACACGTGAGTGCGAGCAGAGGAGGGTGCGTGGCCACGAAGATGGTTGTAGCCAGACTCATGGGCGCGTCGGCGGTAAGCGAAAGTTGTGGTAGCAGTGGATTGCTGCATGCTGACTTCGTTCGTGAAGCCCGGGGTCGCGAGACACGTAGAAGAATAGTGTGCTCGTTTGATCGTGGATGGTCGTGTGTGTGGTAGGAGGGAAACTGTACAAGAAAATGGTGTTATACAGATGAGAGGTCGTGAATGACAAGTTATGAAAGATGGCGCGGAGGTAAAGGAGCCAGAGTTTTATACTGTCCACATTGGGTGGCACCACCGAGTACATCAGTCGCGCGACGCAACTTGAATGCGGACCACAATGAACGGGCTTGGGCCTTTGTGACCGTGAACCGTTTCGCGCTCCACTCACCTTTGTGCGCTCGCGGATCGGAATATGAATATCGCGCCAAACACCCTTTGTCGCGTGGCCAAAGAAGGTTTCGGATGCTTTGTAGCTGGAATGGTTACCCTTCCATCGATTGTCGTGGATGGAAGGGATCTTATGAAGTGGACTGTCGTATATCACGTCAGCTCAGATACTAGAGAAAAGCATAAGAGTTCCCACCTTCACGTCCAAGTGGGGGTAGAGAGACCCACTGCGCCGTACCAGACCATTGAGTGTGCCAGTGGACATCGCGCGTCGAGGGCGACATACCCCTCAGGCTCGCAGTCCATACCGCATCCGTTGCACTTGTTGCATATTTGCCGCAGCAAGTCTGTCTCGTCTCAGGAGACAGCAACGGCCAACTTCGGCCCGAGGACCGTGACAGGGGATCAATCGATCACATGCCTCAACCACACAGCGGAAGAGAAAATTTGAGGGGAGGCAACGGCCCCTTCCATTGCCATCGCGATCAGGCACCGCCTCTGCAGTCGCGACAAGAGCCGAGCGGAAGATGGCAAAAAACAGGCCTCGTGGTTTTAATACCCGTCCCAACATGCCAGTGCTCGAAACGTGATGGTCGATCTCGACGATGGAAACAACGACCAACGCCCGCGGACTCGAACATGGCGCTGGATATGCCACGGTGACAAACGGAAACGGTGCAATCGATATGGTCGAAGCTGTCAACGGACGCATCGAGCGCGACGACGCATGTGATAAATCGCGTGCACGGGGGTTACATAGATCTACATGCCCCGACGAGCTTAGACAAAGAGCGTACACTCATCGGATCGCTGTCGCAGGGCGTCAAAACACTACTCGTTGCGGGGAGGGAGATGTGGGGTGGGACAGGACCCCGGATAATCCCTGGTGGGACTCGATTTTCGAAGTGTTTGACTCGGATAAAAAAGGGATGCAAGCAGGCTGGCACAAGCGAGGTGAGGACGCAGGGAGTGAAGGATTCCAACCCGTGTGTCATGGCGATCGGTCCATGTATTGCAAGATACTGGATACACGGGCAATTACAGACATGAACGTTTTAATAATGGCAAGAATGGATTATGACATGAGTAAATAAGTCAAACCTCGGTTCATGAGCGCGGCCGATCAGTCTGCGTTTGAGGGGATGCTGAGCCGATACAGCGCCGGGCGAAACACATCAAAGTTCAAAGCAAGGTGTAAGGGAAAGGCAAGTCAGAAGGGGCGTCCCAGACAGACATAGAAGGCTGAACCGCCGGACTGACCGCGGTCACGTAATTGGTCCTCTTCCTCTTGACGCTGTCTTCGTCGATCTGTCAACACCTTGACATACAAAAACCCCACACCACCGGCGAGGACCAAACCACCTATGCGCACGAACTGCCAAGACCAGTTGATCAGGAAGTTGTCGGTGCCTAAAAGAAAAGGGCACGAACCACTTGCTGGTGCATTCTCCTCGACTTGCAGGTCACTCCCTTAGGCCTTGCACAGTGGTTCATCCGATATGTTCGTAACCTTGGATGCGACACGAGCCACGACACAAACAACCACCACCGTGACGATAGGAAATGATGGTTGAGTGTGCACCCCAAAAAATTTTGCGCTGAAGCTGGGAACTTGAACTCGGGCGCTGCACACACTTGAAGAAGCCGGGATGATTGAACGGACCTGAGGCCTGAGGTACGGCAGTGCTAGTTCAAAGCGGACACAGCAACTATAGAGTGAACACAATACGACATTATTAGGGTGCTTCTCACGGACAGGCTACCAATCGAAACACGTCTCGGCGGGCGTTGTCAGCGTGCGTGTAGTGCGCCGGACGATTTGTCCATTTTCGTGATACGAGCAATGGTGGAGCGTACGTGCCAGCTTTCAATGTGAGTCACCTTCGTTTCCAGATAATCGTCGCGGGCGAGGGAGCCAGCTCTCCTTCTTCAACGTCTCGTGTATCGAGAGGCAGGTCGTGAAGTGACTCCGGTTGGTAGCTGGCGACGGTGCAAGAGCAAGGTAGGTGGATCGGATATATCGTATTTTCATGAAGAGCCCTTGCAGACGTGAATAGCGGCGAAAGGTGAAAGGCTTCATCAGACCCATGGAAATTATTGCGATGGGGACAGCGACGAGGTATGTGTCACCTTGGTTACAAGGTCACTTGCCACTCGTATGTGGCTGTGAGGGGTGCGGATTTGTCGCCGTTATTCATTCATCCATCTTTGGATAACTAGCTTTTTGTTTACACTTGTTCTTACTAATCATAATGTTGCACACTTTTTTCGTTTGTGCTCGGATTCAAATCGGGGTTTTGGTTTCTACGCTTTCGGCTTGTCCCGCGTGTATTTACAGTTCTCCGCTCGACTCTGTCATAACCCATATCTCTCAGAATGGGGCCTGGAGTATCCATGATGCCATCAGCTTACGGCATTATGGATACGTAAGCCTCAGAAGTCAATCATATGCAACGACTCATCATGCCAGTGGGCGGGACTCATTTGCCATAGATATATTCTAGCAGTGTCGGATATGACTTGTGCGCGGGCTTGCCAATATGGGACTCATGCACCGTGGATACAAAAGCGAGAGTGAGCAGCTGCAGGGGCGTACACTCTATCTGAGTTAGTGCAAGGCAGTCACCAAGCTCGAGCCGAAGGTTTGAGACTACAAGTTGTTATTTCGGGCCGTAACATGACCAAAGTCATATTTCCCTCTTTGACTTTTCTATAATCCCCGACTCCCACGATAGTGGGGAGGGTTTCATCAGCAGCAAATGGCCAGGCACCTCCAAACGAATGAGAAATTCTTATGTAAACATCTATCTAGTTAGCGTACACCCACATGATCGGGATGTCATGTGAGCTTGCCTCTTTGAGTGTCTGTGCGTGACTGTGACATGGAGACGTACCGTTCTGCAACCGTTACTCAGTAATCTGTTTGGCTAGCAAACACATGACGTAGAATGTGCCCCAGGATATCAGATGAGCCACGGGCCTCCGCCTCTGTCCCAACAACCCAACTGGTCAAGATCGGCAAGACATACCACAGAGATTCCAGCTTGATGATATAATGCAAAATAGAGTAGACTATGCACGCTCGCGGTGCCATAGGTTAGGAGTATTCATGAGGTCACACTTGACAATCCAGATAGGAAGGAGGACAAGGGGAGGGGCGAACCATGCGCATGTACAAAAGACCTAATGAATACGGACTCGGAGCAGGATAGCTATTTGAGAGAACGGCGCGTGTCACACAAAGATCTTAATAACAACCAAGGAAAGTTAGACTACGTGTCCTGCTGACGCAAGTCAAGAGCAGAGAAGTATGCGAGGTATAGAATCAAGAGCAAAGTGAGGTACGTGAGGCATGCAAATATGTACATCGAAAGCAGTTAGACGTAACGGGAGCGTAGAATGGAATTCGCTCGGTGGAATGTGTCCCCTAAAGAGACCGGCCGAAGCCTGCACGCTACCCATTCTACCGTAACCCCATTCGACGAACTCGGGGTCATCGCGAACATTGGTAAAAGGATTGGCGAGTGTTAGTGCTGTAATTGGCACGTCGGGCGGTCGAAAGTGAGAAAGATGTGTATCCTCACCAGCATATCTCTTTGCACCATACACTCTGCCATTCAGCATCTTTACATGTTTTCTTGGGGGTGCGAGAAGTGAACCCGGTGCAGTGCTCGGACGAGTAGTCGGGGTATTGGAGGGCTTTTGAACAGATGCGGTGTGCCGCCGCCAGCGCCAGGTGTCAATGCCGAGGAAGATGCGCGACGCTTCTTTGCGCCCGATCCGGCAATGGCAGCGGTGTCGAGCGACGAAGCAAAACCTTGTAAACTGTATACTTAGAGTGTGCGATGGCTGGTGTGCCAGTGTCACGAATGTGAGCGCAGGCGCTGAAGGCCCTGAAGCGAGCATTCACCAGATTAGGGTTATCGTAGAGTATGGGTTATAGTGACAAAGAGCGCGTGGCGACTAGTCCGTCCAAAAGAGGCAGCGGCGACAATGGACTGCCTCTTTTGGACGGACTGGTTAGCAGTGCCCCTGCTTTCGGCAAGGCTTCAACGATCCGAGTCGGGCTTATTACACTTCAAGTTTTAAGTACGACTCCCACTCACTGTCAACCACTCTAGCCATCCTGATGGCTTCGAGTGAAGGCTACCCGCGGTAAGCCGAAGAGAAGCAGATGCCCTCGTTGCGGCAAAAAGTTTCGCTCGGAGACTAACGTTCTCCAGCACATGAATCAGCCGCAAGGTTCTTGCTACGGAAGCACTCTGTTCGAAGATTTCGTCAATCCTACAGAGGACGCTGAGGTGCAGTTTTCTCGCTCCCAGTATCCCCATCATGTCATGAGAGGAACCAGACGATGGACAGTCGCATCGACAATCACTCACATTCGAAGACGGCCACGATGTTCAGATGGGCGATGTTCCTTTGGATTCCCTAGACGACCCTGGACCCACAGAATCTATCCCGGACGGTATGTCGAGATATTTGAAGGTTGCGCAAACATGTTTCCCGGCGGGAAGACTTTTATGGATGGTTTCTGGGAGGATCAGTATGCGGAAGAGAGAAGGGATAACCTCTACTATTCTTCTGTCGCTCGAGATGGTAAGCGATTTCGCTTCTGGATGTCTCACTTTCTAACATCTTTCAGATCAAAAGCATCTCTCTGTCGTTTCGTTCCGCAAGGGAGCTCAAGGCCCGTGCGGAAATCCTTCTGCAAGGCTCCAAATGGGTGTGCGAGACGCTGAAGGCCGAATAGGTTTGTTTCCAGTGTACACGAGTGTTGGTCACTACTAACGACATATCTTCCGTGTGTCAGATTCAAGGAAACTTTCTTATCCGTCGTCATCAAGCAGAGATCGCGAGGGAAATCATGTCCCCGAAATCCGGGGACAACACTGTTATGCAAGTCAACATGGGCGAAGGCAAATCATCTGTGATCATCCCCATTGCGGCAGCAGTTCTTGCGGATGGCCAACATCTTGTCCGTGTCATTCTCCCGAAAGCATTGACGCACAAACGCTCGATTTTTTATTCAGGTTGATCATATGCGAGGCCTCTTGCATCAGTGCATGGCAGACCGATGAATCTTACCTGTCCAGCCTGAGCATAGCGGAGCAGGTAGGTGAAGGGAAGCCTGAGTCAAGTTACGAAACGACTGCACCTGCCAGTGAATGGCGTTGTCGACCCATTTTGGCTGGACTCGGCTCTATCAGAGCCTTGCAACTTTTGTATTGTGCGCTATCTCCACCGTGACTCTAGGTCTCGGTCTCTGTACAGACGCTTCGATTACCTTTTGTACGTAGTAGCTACCCGTTATGAAGTAAACTGACCAATGTCATCGATTCGAATCGCCCAAATATTCCTCTAGCTTCAATTTCCCACGCCCAACCCGCTCAATACTTGCCCACCGAACGATGTCCAACGATGCCGCGGCTCAGAGTAGCCAACTCGAGCAGGGAGCACAACGGGTGAGCACTTGCTCGTCACTCTAGTCAACTCTTTTTCATGTCATTACTTATTAGCAACTCCGGTCACATCCGACGCCATACAACTTACGCTGCGTGAGTACTCAACAATGTTGGGCCAGTCAGCCGTCGTGGACTCATTCGTCAAAATTTGCAGATTTCGACAAGTGTCCCTCAGCTCAGGCGAAAATCCGACTGGACTAGAACTACGATGGACCCCTTACTTGACAACGACACGAGCGACACCCGAGTAGAGCTTGACGAAAAGGACAGTACCACGTTTCTGGAATTCGTGTATCCGGATCGCCGTTTATTCCCAAAGGGGGGGTATTCATCGGGAGGGTCCCGTGCAATGGACCACCTTCTCCAGGCCTTTGAAAAGAAAAATTGGTACGGTTCAACCCCGGGCAAAGCGCCACGACGCAAAGGAAAAAGGACAAACCAATGGCTCCCAATTTCCGGCTGTCCGTCACTTGCGCCTGAGGCCATCACCGATCGCGAAGTTAACCTTGGGAATTTTTTGAACAACGTGCTTGGGGTGGTCAGCGATGTTTGCGGCTTGTCGTTTCTGTGAGTACTGCTTGGCGCCCGACGTCTTACTCACCGACTCGTACCCACAACAGCCGTTGGGATGCAATGTCCTCCAAAACACCATTACGTGGGTCCCGTGCGCGTAGGAAGCCCGACATAACATGCTACTTCACGTACCCTGCCCGCGCACATCACTGGGGACGGGTCGCGACATTTTGCGAAGTGAAAAACCGCAATAACAAGCAGAAAAAAAACCAGTCGTTTACGGAGATAACTGGCAAGACGTCATGCATCCTGGCTGTACAAGACGGTCGTTACCTCGTTCCATGCATCCGCATGCTCGGTTCTTGCATATCTCTAACAATCTTCGACCGCGGTGGATCGATTACTACGCACGCCTTCGATATCAACAGCTCACCCAAGGAATTTTTGCGTATCCTCATCGGCGTTTCTCTTGCCGATTACTCTGGTCTCGGGTTCGACATGTCGATTGAATGGGATGGTAAAGGCGGCACCCCTGACAAGGTAAGGTCGCAGGATGACGAAGAAATCGAGCAAGATGTGGAAAGTGTTTCAAACGGAGCGAGCCTCCACTCGGATGAAGGGATGGTTGGGTCGGACGAAGAAGAAGATCCGCTGGAAGATGACGAGGATGACGACGGATATGACGATGAGCCTCCCCCAACCAAAAGCGACGACAACCAGCGGAGAAAGTGGTTAAATGTAATCGACAAGGAAGGTCGCGTCTGCAAAATATGGCTCCGCAAAATTCTTGCCATTTCTGACACCCCGCTTGGCCGAGGAACGACGGTGTGGGAGGGCATGCTTGATTTGCCCCCTGGACCAGAAGTTATGGTCGCAGTCAAGGACTCGTGGATCGACCCTCTGAGGAAGTACACGGAGGGCATGATCCTCCACATCTTGGCAAAGCACGGAATTGAAGGCGTTCCGGAGCTCCTTGCTGAGGGGCAAGTCCGTGCTAAACACATTCATGAAGAAACTGAGGTCAACATTTCCACTCATTTCATGCGGTCAAAACTGCATGGCATCTATTCCCCGGATGATTTTCACCTCCGAGTCTTATCCCGCCTCGTCACCCTTCCTGTTGGTACCCTCCTCATCGATTTTTCGTCTCTAGGGGAGCTACTGGTCGCATTTCTAGATTGCGTTATCGGTAAGTGTCAAACTATAATTGAACGACCCTCAGTTCTCAACGGACTCTAGCACACAAGAGTGCTCTCAAGCGAGCTGGAATTCTGCACCGCGACGTTAGCCTCATCAATATGCTTTTCGCCCACATAAGAAAGAGACGACAAGCTCACGAGGAGTATCTATCACGCTATCTTTCTGAGCAAACCCGACTGAACTTGAAGAAAAGAATAAACGGACTCGCACGACGAGGTGTACTGGCTGACTGGGGCTACGCAGTTCCTGTTCTGTCTACTGACACGGTCCACACTGCCGAAGCGGTTCCCTCCGTCCACACTCCCAATGCCTCCCCCGTCCACGCTCCCGATTCCCCTCCGGTTCATACACCCAATGTCCCCCCCTTCCACACTCCCGATGCCCTCATTCCTGATGTCCCGACCTCACCAATCGAACAACCAGACTCTCCGCAAACCGACGTTCCACCAACCAATCTTGTCCCCGTCAGGCAGATCGGAACAGATCGCGAAATAACGACTGTCCCTGTGTCACAGCTCACAGATGAACACGACATCGTGCTCTTGATGGGCACTGATGATCCAAAAGCAGATCCTCGTCATACGATCGACTCATGTCCACTATACCGTACGGTATGTGTTTCACGCTCTTAAATTTGCCGCGTCCACTAAACTGACCGCGGGACTTAGGGAACCTGGTCGTGGATGTCCGCTGAGCTTGTTATGGCTGGCCCTGAACAGCCAGTAGTGCACAACGAATTACACGACCTGGAGTCGTTCTTTTACGTGCTCGTCGGAATATGCGTCCTCTATTCAGAGCCATCGAAGCAAAAGACCGAGGAAGAACTCGCTGAATGCTACGATCATCTTTTCAATACGTTCGGCCCGAGTATCCTTAAAACCATCACGATTCAGTCCAATTTGACATGGTTCCCGAAGGTTGTGAAGCACATATCCCCCTATTTCCAGCCTGTCATCCCCCTCCTCAATAAGCTCAGAAACGACATTATCTCTCCTATGTATACCGACGAGGTGGGCAATCTTCACCGCAGTTCTTCATTCGACCACGACAGTATCATCCGGGAACTCGTCCTGTTACTCGCGTCTCTCGAACCTGAAGCATGGGGCACGAAATCGGCCTCAGACGGTGACTCTCAGTCTTCAGACAGTCCACCACCTCGCGATGCGAGTCCTGCTCCAATCCCGCCAGACAACACACAGCAACGGACAAGTCGTGTGCAAACCCCGCCCTTGCTCTCCGTGGATCGACCTCTTCTAGGTTTTGGACATTTTGCGTACAGCGATTCAGGCGTATATCGCCACCATGGTACAAGTCAATCGGGCGGCGAGCATTCTTCGCAGGTGCCCGGCTCGACACGTTTGCTCGCCCCTCTGCCAAAGCGCGCCGCGGGACATGATGCGCCACTCCCTCCCCCCTTTACTCCACTGCATGGATCAATTCTTGCTTCCGATCGTCACGTTTCATGGAGCGATTCACACCTGTTGTCGATGCGATCTCGCGATCCCGATGAATACGCACTCAACATACCGCGGAAGCGTGCCCGAGTCGGAACAATTCAAGGGCCATCCCGGCAGCCTGAGGGGTCATAGAACCAACGTTCCGAATGATTTGCTTCGACGCTCTTCTCGCAGAAAGGCCCAATAAACGAAGAACATCAGTGGCTGGGTTCAAGATGCCAACTTTCATTTCTCCTACTACATATTGTACACGTTCATCGACTGTGAGCATTCTCGAGACGCTTGTACTTCTGACAGTTTGTGCCTGCGTGCCGATGTTGTTATTGAGTGGCCACACGATTTTATGTACTAGTGTATTATGCACTAGGTCATGTTGTAACCACGATATCTTCCTTATAAAAATGGATACCCCGCAGCCCGTCTAGGTCTCGAGATGGCTCCGAAACTAAAACTCTCTGGCCATAAGGTCAGTGGGGATTCCCAGGCCAAAGAGCTTTCAAGAACGACCTCCAACCCGAAATGATCTAGAGCAGAGGGACTCTTCGACACAGACGGTAAGTTTCCTCTTACCTTCTCGACATTCTGACACCATTCATTACAGAGCCCATGTCTGAGACTTAATCAACTCATCCAATGGTCTCCCCGCAACAACTTCCGACTCGCTTCCTGCTCCTATCGTAGTATCGAGCCGTGCGCCGCAGCAACGCGCGCAGCGTTCATCAACCTCCCACTACCGTCACTCTAACGCCAAACGTACATGAACCCACAACTCGATCACGTAGGGACCCACCCCACTCGCTCACCATCACCGCTGATCGCACACCACTAGGGCAGCTCCGGCCTGTTGACCCCGGGATTACACAACGAGACGCGCACTACGACTGTCATGCATGCAGTCGCCACCGTCGCGTGCTCGCTCGCATGTCCATAAGGAGAATGTAAGCCCTGCGCACACCGGTAATGGCAACGTTCGCTGACGCTGCCCCCTACGAAGGCCAGATATGGATATTGTCGTCCTTCCACCGTGTCCGCTTCCGATCCTCATGCCACCGTCCCTACTCGCGCGACCATTCCCACCGATGCCTCGACCTCGAGAGCAAAAGCCAACGTGAAGAGAACGCCGCGACGCTTTCGCCCAGGGCCCAAGGAACGCCAACAAACCAGAGTCTACGCTTGCCTCCCGGAACGTAAGGTCAACAAGCAGACCTCGAAGCGAATCGCCTCCCACCTCAACTGGAGGTTCGCGAGGAAGACGACAACCGTGTCCTAAAGAAGCGGGGAACATCGTCCGATATCCCCAACAATCACTCGAGTACATGAGGTATAGGCCAACCACGAAGACCGCCCACATCCAGCTACTACCTCCGACATCCCCTCACCCTCCTATTCGCCGTTGACAGAATTTTCGGCATCACGACCTACCCATTCCCATCGTTCACCCCGAAAGCAAGATGCCCGCTTTCGCCTTGCTTGCCGTGTGGACCTGTGACGACGACGCACGCTGGCCTTGTCTCTGTCCCTCACCCACGTCGCAATGCAGCGACAACAACGACCCACCCTCGTCCTCACCCACGTCGCGACGCAACGACGACGACGATGCGCCGTCGCCCTGTCCCTCCGAGTCACTCCAACACCGTGACGGCAGCAACACAGGATCACGTGACATAGAAACGACACCGCGTCACCGATCGTCCTCGACTCCTCGTCGTCTACATCCACGGCGCAGCCCCATGCGATAGTCCATCTCGCCACCCAGATGTTATTACCACCCGCTGGCATCTCCAAGTGGTGGGTACACCATTGGGATCGTACGTCCACTCGTCGGTCTATACTACTCACTCAAACTGTTTCTAGATTACGAACCTGCTAATGAGATCTAGCGAACACTCCTTCACGACCCGTCTTACACTGGCATCCGCTGGTACAGGGCTTGGAGGGTCCGTGCACCTCGTGCCGCGAAGTTGCTGTCCTCTTTTCCGCAACCACCACCGCAACCACTTCATCGAGCGAGTCTTCCAAGGAGCATGCCGCCGTAGTCAGCGTCGAGGGCGATCAAGAAGGGTAGTAATTAGATGCGCAAGGAACTGCCGAATGTCGGCTCCTCCGAAAACTTGATCTCCGGTTGGTGCCAACCAGCGTCGTCAGCCGTTTGATGAACTACATTGATGTGCGTGCCTGACGTGGTGTCACGTATATGCATTCATGTTGTGTTAACATACGTGGGATCTTTTCAGCGCGTCGCGATCACATCTGCTCGACTCGAGGGATTACAAACCGACCTGGGCTACAATCTCTGGTAAGTATGTTCTCACTTATCCATGTGGTCGTCTGCTCACCAAGATGCTAGATATCCAGTATGATACAGTAGTCTGGGTGAAACAGTGCTGGAAGTCGGCTGGCGAAGAGGACGAGCAACGACTGTCTTTTGAGCAGGTAGAAAAGTCGTGCAGACGATTGAACATCAATTCGTCTCAGGATGACCTTTTGCGATTATTCATGGTAAGGCGATCTTGTGTCGTTTTTCCGGTTGACTAATGATGGCCATAATAAAACGCAGACTCCCAAAATCAGCCTCGCCCGACTTTGCCGACTTTTAAACGTTCGTCAAGCTTCTCAAGGCTCGCCCTGAAACTGAATTGCTATACAAGAAGCTGTGTTCAATGAATGACGGAAGGTTGGCATTTAACGTGTTTGATTGCTTCATGCGAGATACCCAACCGGTAAGTATTCCGTTTTTCTCTTTCGGTAGGCTGACCTGCTGCAAGTCGAGTCTCACACTGCAGGAGCTCGAGAACCTTTTCGTGCGATACAGTACAGGCACACCTGACGGTCGAAGTACATCGCCTACTCCGGATCTCGCCAGTCTCACGATGTCTTTGGATGCTTTCACGGCCTTTCTCTTATCCTCCGATAGATAATTCGGCTTTCACGGGCCAAAGCGGGAAAGTCGATCAGCTGATGACACATCCCTCGTCGGATTACTTCATATCCACATCGCACAACACATACCTAATTGACAATCAGCTTGTTGGATACAGTACCATCGAGGGCCACATCCGAGCCCTGCTGCGCAGTTGTCGTAGTATTGAGCGTACGTTTACTATCTTCCTATATTCTCCATACGCTGACCCTGGGTTCCAGTAGATATTTATGATGGAGAGCATGAGCCTGTCATATACCATGGCAAGATCTTGGCTGCCAAAGTATCCGCCCACGAGGTCTGCGAAGGAGTCATGAAATATGCTTTTGTAACCTCGCCTCTATCCGATAATCATCTCAGCTGAGACCCACTGTTCGGTCCCCCAACAAGAGTTGCTCGCCCGTATTATGCATTAAGTCTTTGGCAAGACTTTAGTCAGTACACCGCTTGAAGGGAGGTCATTGTCTTAGCCGCTACCGAGTCCCGAAGACCTGAAGGGTCGTATTTTGTTGAAAGTTGGTGTTCCCTCCTGATAGGATCATTGCAAGTGACTGTTGACCCGCGTTTCGAAGGCGAAGAATCTCTACGTCTCGGAGACTGAACCCATTCGCGAAGGGGACCTAGGTCTTGACGACTCTTCCTCCCCCGAAGCTTCCCCATCAGACTCAGACGTCATGCATGAGATCAAAGAGGAGCGGAATAAAGTTAAACTGCGGGAGGTGGAAGCCGTCAAAGGTAACTCAGCCGCCTCACTACCTAGTCACCGTGGCACTTTGCTGAGCGTCGACGAAAACCACAGAATTCAAGGAAAAGCTTCGAAAAGCGCGCCATGTTTTCGATCGCGTTTGTCGTCGACCTTCACTTCCAGAGGGATCCTTCACTACAGCACTCGCCACCACAGCAATAGTAACCCCCACTGCAGTCCTTGAGCGCATCAAATCGGAGCCGAAGCACGAGCATAAAGCCAAGATGTCTCCTGGTCTCGTTGGTCCTCTCGTTTACACTATCGGTGTAAAGTGTCGAGGAGTTAACAAGAAGGAATATTACGCTTCAGAACACCTGTTCTCTCTTTCTGAGACTACAATGAACAAGATTCTCAAACACGGTGCGGACGACCTGATCAAGCACAACAAGACACACTTGGTTAGAACGTATCCGAAAGGTACAAGAGTAAGCTCGACCAATTATCTACCTCATCGATATTGGGGGACTGGTGCACAGTTGGTTGCTATTAACTTGCAAACGTATGGTGCGTAAACTCGAGGGTGTGTATCGCCGATGTACTGATGATTCGGGTAGATCTGGGATAGCTGATTAACCATGCGATGTTCCAAAGGAATGGGAGATCTGGCTACGTCCTTAAACCGGAAGTTCTCCGTAAAACTGAAGATCCCCGCAAGTCTGATAAAGAACATTTGCACCATCACAAACAGCATTATTTGGAAGTCACTGTAAGTCTTTGCTCTCTGCCGAATTTTCGATCGTTTAATGTAGGGATGCGATGCTGCGTGTTTATTTCCTTTGGCGATGAACAGGTTATTTCGGCTCAGCAGTTGCCCCGCCCCAAGGACGCCATGGGGCGCGAGATCATGGACAGACGTGTCGATCCATACGTCGAAGTGTCTATCCATACACCCAATTGGAGTCAACCGAGCAGCTCTACTTCATTCCTTTCACCCACGTCCACTGCGTCCTCTCCGAGCTCATCCACCAGTCACCTGCCCGCACACCGATCGATACGCACGGGTTCGGTGAAGAACAATGGGTTCAATCCGGTGTGGCAAAAGAAGCTAAAGCTGCCTTTCGAGTGCGTAGGTCACACGCACGACCTCGTGTTTGTGCGGTTCACCATCCAACGAGATGGTGAATCTGAAGGGGAACCGATCGCGGTGTATTGCATCAGTCTGGCTTGAAACATCTCATCGTCCATTGCACGCCATTCGGGTCTTAGCATTAGGCCTTATCTCGCAGCCTGTTCGTTTCCCAACCCACCCTCGCAGCTTGCTCTCAGAGCCAAGACAGTGCATCAGGCTTTCAAGTTGCCCATACCTTTCCTACCATTACCACTTCACTTACATACCCTCGCTCGTACTCACTACCCTCGCATCTCGATTGCCTTGGAACTGTGGCGTTGGACAGACTCTTGGCTAGCAACAAAGACTCGCTATGTAAAACTGGTTGCCCCGCTTGAGGAACTCAACAGGTCGCGCGAACGTTCTCAACCACCAGTCTGGAAATCAAGTTGATGCGAGTTGGATGCAAGGTTACATATCGCTCCCGCTCTGCGTGCACTGCAGGAAAGTGACCCGTGGTACGAATATTGTGTTTCTGTTGGCACTGATACGTTCACTGACTCGATGACGGTCTAGACCTATGCTCGGTGATCCCGCCACCACGTTTCTTGGTCCACACATCGACATTCAAAGACATATCCCCGTTCTCACGCGTCCCATACGCCGAGCCGACGTGGCTCAGCCCAGGGTTCCACAGTCCGTATTATCGCGACGGACACCGCCGGTTTCACAAGGCAGTACGGGCGTTCTTCACGGAGGAAGCCCGCCCGGAAGCAGTGCGGTGCGAAGAGAACGGGAAGCAGATCTCGCAGGTGCTTGTGGATAAACTGAGGTGCGTTTGTTTGGGAACTGCACCCGTGTTGTTTCGAGTATCGCCTATGGGATGCATGACC
>JBBPOD010000716.1:0-14887 GCA_038091255.1 Tylopilus intermedius | reverse complement strand
TCATACTCAGGCTCCTTCGGATATCACGTTGTCCTCTTACGATCCCCGCCCACTCAATGGGATGGTACTTTTACTCACCGAGAACGAGTTGACATCGCAGCTGCCCCGGATTTTGCTTGAACACCACGTCAGGATTCTTCTCTAATACTGATGCTACATCAGCAATGGCAACAACATGATCACCAAACCAGGGGAAGACAGCATCAAGAGGCAGCTTTCAGAAGACGAGACGAACCGATGCTTGCGGTCTACTCAAGCGCCTCAGATATTGGCAGCGGCGCCTAACGCACCTCCTATCACGCTGCACATTCTGACGTTTCGTCCAAAGAGCCACACATACGGTCTCAAACCGATGATCGTTATATTTCCCAAATACAAACTCTGAGAATGTCACAAATACATATCAACCAGAAACCAAGTCAATGGCAATGCCTGCTCGCTCTATGATACACAAACACAATTTGATAGGGTAGCCATCATCTGAGCATACCAACAGTGCAAGTCATCGTGATCAATGTATAACAGGACATGTACAAGCCCATGCGGCACGGTCTTCTCAGGCTGTCATCGAATGTTCTGCGGCTCGGTAGGCGATCTAGGACTGAGGAATGGCCAAGCACCGACGCATCACATCGATCAAGAACAGGGGTACGTCCTGGCCACGCCCTTACCACATGGTGGGAATGCATGCTGCGTGGCTAGTACCTGTAACAAACATTTAGCGACCGTGGACTAGCATATCAGTCACGTACCGAAGTAAAGGAAGACACAAGACAATACAAAGGGTATGAGCGGGAGCCACAGCGAGGCGAGGAATACGATGGCACGCAATCGAGTTTCCTCAGGGGTCTGTAGATGTGAGTTGAAGCGTAGGGTGTAAATAGCATTCACGTACGACGCAAGATAGAAACGTTGAAGGAGAATGCACTCGATAAAACATAAGCTGTGTAAGCAAGCCAGCGAGAGACAGCGCTCGAGAAGCGGGTAGGAAACTGAACGATGCTTGGCAATCTTCTGGGAGGAGGACTATGGCCGAAGAACCATAGAATACGAGAACTTGCTGTCGTAGGCATGAGGCAGAAGAGCATCTCCAAGGTCGAGATAACCATACCGCAAACATCAAACCAAGAAGTGACTTCTTATAGGATAGGTGAACTTGATGGATGTCGCCGTCAGCCCATGGGCACAACCAACGATACGACTGTGGCATAGTGAGCGTCGGCGTGCGCTTTTCAGACTCGGATCCAGCAGATTCTCCCATCCCGAGAACGCGGTAGAGGGGAGCGTGTCGGAGGATGGATTGAGGTGATAGACAATGGCCCGATTTTAAACTCCGGCAGACAGTACTTTTGGCTGGTAAAAGGGGGACTCGAAGTTACGACTGACCATCTCTCAGACCACAACATGGACGCGGTAAAAATAACTGTACGTTCATTCGTCTGTGGCACGGGCGCGTGCTAAGTCTTTCCTGATCTCAGCGGAACATGAGCTCGAGGAACGACTCCCAACCCTGTACATGCGTGAACTGCGCGTATGGACGAGTGACGCTTGCGGAGAAGCGAGAGTTGGCTGGTGATCTCGCTAGCCACATGTTTGGCCGCCTGGTCTCCTCTGAGGTGGCGCGCGATGTTCTGTCCACTTTCGTCCGCGACGGCATCGTGCAAGTCTTTGAAGGGCTAGTTCCTCACGAAGAGCAAGCTCCCGAGGCTCCCTTTGACCCCCAGTCCGAGGACGTCAAGCGCGCTATCGCGCAGGCCTTTGAGGCCGCCACCACACATGACTGCATCCGCGTGCCCCCAGGGGGTAAGGCACCCGAGAAACCTTCTCTGTCAGCTGACCGGGAGCAGATAGAGGAAGGAAAGACATACTCGTTCAAGTGGCGCATGCTCCCCAAGGACCCATCCAAAGCAGATCAACTCGTCTCCTTCCTCAACGATATCACCGACCATGCTTTGGCACTTGCGAAGCCCCATCTCGCAGCAAAAGAGTTGGCTTTGCGGCATCGTTTCGCGGCTCCTGGAGAGGAGCGCTATGCTGCTCGGATGACATACGACACGGACGACAGCATTATACACCCACCCCAGTTTTTCCTGTTGCCCATTCAAGCATTCTCGGGTGAAAACTTCGAGACAGTCGACATGAGATATGTCCATTACAACGCTGCGCGTCTCGTTGGCGCCTCGCACGAAAACATAACGAGAGCACTAAAAAACACGACGTGGTACGCTAAAGGCATGAAGCGTGCACAGCCATGGTTGTTTTATGTCTCCGCGATTACGTTCTCGCTGGACACGTTATTCTTGTCGCGTGGAGACGCCAGCGGCTGGGAGCATCTTGCATTGTTGCTTTGGGACGGCCGCGGTTGTATCGACTTTATCCGAATCTTGCTTGGTGTTGCGCTCGCGGAGGCTGTTGCTCTTGGCCAAAATCCCTTCGTCGAACTAGGATGTGAAGTGCGCAAGGTAGAACTCGATGATCTTCGCGACCCGTCAGATTCGGTTTCCTCAGACTCGGATGCAGATTCCCAACCCGAGGACGACGATGCGGATGACTCAGTTGACGCCATGTCCACGGCTGCTTCCCTCCCCTCTTCGCAACACAGTGCTCCGGCTAGTCTCTACCAGAACGCACTGGAGAAAAGGCACCACTCCGACTGTGACAGCGAAGAGAATGTACAATCAAAGAGATACAGGATCGTCAAATCAAGCTGAGGTGGGTTTCTGGTTTCTGTTCGCAATAGGTGCCTCTTTCCTACTGCATACCCTTCACCATTGACAGGAACACAGAGATGACGCGATTTTTCATTCGATGTATTATTTCTAGCTTGTCTTGTGCACGGTGTCGTTCGGGAGCAGCACACCGTAACGTACCGACATATTCATAGAATCCAACCGTAGTAATTTTCGTATAAATAGCACGTTGAACATCTTGACAGCTCGGTTCAAGGGATCATGATCGTTGATCCAAAGGAAAGGTGGTACTCCCACCAACCTTTTCTCAGTACGTGATGTTGAAGCGTCGAGCCTTTGATAATGCTGGCATTTGTGTTTCGGTTTTCCCAGCGCAATGAGAGTGTGGTAAGTACGTATGTATGTCGGATGGAGTTCACCGCCCAATGTGCTTGTTCCAAAAGCTTAGGATCGTTCAAAGATGTATTTGCAATATAACACGCACCCGGCCCTAGGAAGGGTATCGCTCATGATCCGGACTCGGCGGACAAGCAATAAGCGTATCTACCACAGCGTGGGCACATCCGCGGACCTGTTATGACAGGGGACGCACGTTGCATTCATCGCGTCCATCTCGCACGGTTGACCGATGGCACCGTGTTCCAGATGCATAGCGCGCTCGTTCATTGTTCCCGTAAGATGGGCGTAACTGGGTGAGATGGGAAACGTCGGTGGACAGACCCTGTCAGTGACAGGCGAGGAAAGCGTGAAGATGCTGGAAGCGGAGGCACTCGCAGTCTCACACACCTTGGCCCCTGCGATATGCGAGGAACTCGTAGGGAGGACAATGATCAAGACTGTTGGTAGACCTCTCGCCTCGGGGACGCGAAGGGAGCGTGAGAGGATGACATCGCAATGAACACGCCTTATGATACCCACGACCGGCAAAAGTTCGGTACTGGAATATCCTGTCAATATCATAGTGATGAATCCAACCTACATAGAATCGGCTTCCTTTCGGCCGTCCGATCAGTCCAGAGGCCATTGCTCGCAAGAGAGTATGACTTTGCAGGATAATGTTGCTCTTACCGACAAATACATATCAAATTCGCAATAAGCAGAAGGGGATCGGTCAGGAGAGGGAGCTCCTCGGGGATTGTAGGCAAGCGCAACTAATGGGGAAAATGCGTAGTATCGTTGCGGGGGTTAGAAGGGCTTGACGGTGGTCATGGGAGGAGTTTGACAGGGACGACAGCCAATCAGAGCACTCGCGAGCTCAACTCCGCGTCAAGGGGCGCGTATAAAATTCGACCCTCCGGATCTTTCATCAACCAGCGCCCGAGATTCAAAACGTCCTCCAGAGCTTTGAGCTCGTATATGATTTTCACTCAGAACACGCGTGACGAGTCAGTCTAAGCGAGTTTTTCTTGTTCTCGTCGTTGACGTTCGATATAGTTATCTCAGCGACTTGGTCTTTTCTCTTCTTCACTACTGAAAACGAGCGCAGTAAACGATGTGGACGACCACCGTCTCACGAATACCGACCACGGCGCGTGTGCTCAACAACCTTGCCCGCCCATCCACCCGCCTCTTCTCGACCACACCTCGCCGCTCTCGTTTCATTCCTACACACTCTGTGCATGCGATCGCTGCGCCTGCCGTCGGTTCATACGTACCAAAAGATGGCGAACACGTCCTCAACTCTGCCTCAGAGCTCGCTCGAAAATTATCCGCCAAAGTCCTCCCAAAACTCGATCGCCCACGGGTCAAAAAAGTCGTCGTCGTCGGTAGTGGCGGTCTCTCCATCGGCCAAGCCGGCGAGTTCGACTATTCCGGTTCACAGGCCATGAAAGCCCTCCGCGAAGAAGGCGTCGACGCTGTGCTGATCAATCCAAATATAGCCACGTGGCAGACTAGTCATCAGTTGGCCTCGGAAGTCTACTTCCTCCCCATCACTGCAGACTATGTCGCCTACGTGTTGGAAAAGGAACGACCAGATGGCATTTTACTCACCTTTGGAGGCCAGAGCGCTCTGAACGTTGGCATCGCTCTCGACAAAATGGGCGTCCTTGACCGTCTTGGCATCAGAGTCCTCGGAACACCCATCAAGACGCTCGAGGTGTCCGAAGATCGTGATCTCTTCGTACAAGCTCTCAAGGGTGCGTGCTCCTTTTCTTCTCGCATGCTTGATCCTGACGTGGTCATCATCAAGAAATCGACATCCCAGTCGCCCAATCGACTGCTGTCTCTACCGTTGATGCAGCTCTCGAAGCCGCGGAAACGATTGGTTACCCTGTCATTCTTCGTTCCGCCTTCACCTTGGGCGGCTTGGGTTCTGGCTTCGCCAACAACCCTGTTGAGCTGCGAGATCTCTCGGCCAAATCTCTCTCCCTTTCACCCCAAGTCCTAATCGAGCGAAGTATGAAAGGCTGGAAAGAACTCGAATACGAGGTCGTTCGCGATGCTGCCGACAACACCATCATCTGTTGCAACATGGAAAATTTTGATCCCTTGGGAACCCATACCGGTGACTCCATCGTCGTTGCTCCCAGTCAGACGCTCAACGACGACGAGTACCATATGTTGCGGAGCGCGGCGATCAAAGTCATTCGACATCTCGGCGTCGTCGGCGAGTGTAATATCCAGTATGCCCTCAATCCCGAGTCTAGGGAATATTGCGTGATCGAAGTCAACGCACGGTGCGTGTATGCGCATGAATCACCCAAAAATGCTCATGTACAAGCTAGGCTGAGTCGCTCATCCGCCCTGGCTTCCAAGGCGACCGGATACCCTCTTGCTTACACGGCTGCAAAGATCGCTCTGGGACACACCCTTCCCGAGTTACCTAATGCTGTCACGAAAACGACCACTGCCTGCTTCGAACCCTCTCTCGACTACATCGTGACCAAGATCCCTAAGTGGGATCTTGCCAAATTCAGTAACGAGGTCAACCGTGAAGTTGGCAGTGCCATGAAGAGTGTTGGCGAAGTTATGGCCATTGGCAGGACGTTTGAAGAGAGCTTGCAGAAAGCCGTTCGTATGGTCGACCCCAGGTGGCGAGGGTTTGAAGTGGTCGGTGGACTGAAAAAATTGGAGGATGCAGGCGAACTGGAGCGGGCGCTTCAGCGCCCCACGGACATGCGGCTCTTCGCGATCGCATATGCGATGTACAATGACAAGTACAATGTACAGGAGATTCACGACTTGACGAAGATTGACAAGGTGTGTTATAGATGCTGTTGTTGATTCCTCGTGCTGACGTTCGTTTTCCTTCCAGTGGTTCCTGTACAAGATTGAAAACATTGTCAACACGTCGCGGGCTCTCTCATCTCTTGGGAACCTTCCTGCTGTTCCCCCTACCCTCATGTTGACTGCGAAGCGACAAGGATTTTCCGACTCCCAAATCGCATCACTGCTCAACTCCACAGAAGGCCAAGTACGCAACTTCCGTAAATCGCAGGACCCGCCGATCATTCCTTTTGTGAAACGGATCGACACGTTGGCAGCCGAATATCCTGCCCATACCAATTATTTGTACACAACGTACAACGCATCCGCTCACGACGTCACCTTTGACGACCATGGCACCATGGTCCTTGGGAGCGGCGTCTATCGTATCGGGAGCAGTGTCGAGTTCGACTGGTGCGCCGTTACCTGTGCGCGCAAGCTTCGCGAGATGGGCGATACCGTGAACGAGGATGGCCAGAGCGTTGGCGGAAAGACGATCATGGTCAACTACAACCCCGAGACGGTCAGCACGGACTTTGACGAGGCGGATAGGTTGTACTTTGAGGAGTTGGGTTGGGAGCGCGTGATGGACATCTACGAGCTGGAGGGTGCCAAGGGCGTGATCGTCAGTGTCGGAGGTCAGTTGTCGCTGCTCTATTGGCGTAGTGCCATCTCAACGTCCCTGTTACAGGTCAGCTTCCGCAAAACATTGCGCTTCGACTTAAGGAGAGTGGTGTCACCGTTCTTGGCACAGATCCCTTGCAGATTGATAATGCTGAAGATCGTCACAAGTTCTCGAGTGTGCTTGACTCCATTGGTGTCGATCAACCCGAATGGACTGAAGTCACATCCTTGGAAGCCGCCAAGGAATTTGCCAACCGTGTCAGGTTAGTTAACGCGATCTCCGTCCTTCCAAGTAAAGTACTGATGGGTCTTTTCCAGCTACCCGGTCCTCGTACGGCCATCGTACGTTCTTTCTGGAGCTGCTATGAACATCGTCCACGAAGAATCCACGCTCTCGCACACCTTGACTGCAGCGTCCTCGGTTTCTCCGCTCCACCCTGTCGTCATCACCAAGTTCATCTCCAACGCTCAGGAAATTGACGTTGATGCTGTCGCATACAAGGGAAAGCTTCTCGTGCATGCCATCAGTGAACACGTCGAGAACGCCGGTGTCCATTCCGGAGATGCTACCCTCGTACTTCCTCCTTATACGTTGAAAGAGCGCGACTTCGACAGGTTGAAGGACATTGCATCGCGAGTTGCTCAAGCGTTCGAGATCTCGGGCCCTTTTAACATGCAGGTGATCAAGAAGCCGGCCTCCAAGGCTGGTGAGGAGGACGAGCTCAAGGTCATCGAATGCAACCTGCGCGCGTCACGTTCGTTCCCTTTTGTCTCCAAGGTGTTGGGACATAATTTTATCGAGACGGCTGCGGCTGCGATCACCGGTATCAATGTTCCCGAACCCATGGATTTGATGAAGGAGAAGCGGGATTACACATGTATCAAGGTTGCCCAGTTCTCCTGGACACGGCTGGGTGGTGCCGATCCTTTCCTCGGCGTCGGTGCGTTCCGATACGTCTATCTTCTGTTTCTTGCTTGACTAACAAATAACTTCAGAGATGGCAAGCACAGGCGAAGTCGCTTCTTTCGGTGCTGATGTGTACGAGGCATACTGGGCCTCGTTACTCTCTACGACCGGCTTCAAGCCTCCCCGCCCACGTTCCGGCGTCCTCATCGGTGGCTCAGCCAACACGCCCGAGCTTCCCTTCATCGCCAAAACCCTGCACTCGCTGGGTTTCAAGCTCTACGTCTCCTCGCCCGTGATCGAGGCAACCCTGTCCGCGATCCCACACGTGACCTGCAAACGCATCTTCTTCCCGACGACCGACAAACGCCGTCTGCGCGAGGTCTTTGACGAGTACGAGATCCAGTCGGTGATCAACCTCGCGCAGGGGCGGGGCAAGGGCCGCGAGGACGAGGACTACGTCGCGCGTCGGAACGCGGTCGATTTCGGGTTGCCGCTGTTGAACAATGCGAAATGTGCGGTGTTGTGGGTGGAGGCGCTGAGGCGCAAGATGGGGGCGGATGGGAAGGGGTTGGGGGGCTACGAGGAGGGCAACGTGCCGAGCGAGGTGAAGAGTTGGCGGGAGTTTGTGGGTAGGCGGGCGTGAGGAGCTCTCCCCGACAGATTGTGGTGTGCTGTATGATTCCTGTACATCTTTATTGAGCGCTTGCATGCATTGACTTGAACGTTCGGACGTTGCAACTAGCCTACCCGGCATCGGGACTTCGTTAAAGTCACCTCCATACGTTCATGTCTGAATCCCTACTGATACTGGGATCGATATCAACAGATAAGCAACCACCCTCGATGTGCCGTTTGTCAAGAGGAGCTGTTGCTCTTCATATTTGATCGCTCTTGCCACCAAAGGCCTGCATGATCGAATCGGATCGATAAAACTCAATGATCGTCGCGGACGACATCATGACACGGGGCTTGAAGGGCTGAGCCTGGACCAAGGTGAGTCGCCGACCTCCGAGATTGATGTCACTGCTGTTGTCACATCATGATCTTTGGGGGCATGTTTATCGTTCCAAGAGTCGGAATGTCATAGGCTGATTTCGTGAGGGACAATACTACTAACGAACCCATTTTACATTGACAGAGAAGGGCATGACACCAGAAGAAAGGTACAGATGTGAGTCTCACCACTGAGTTTCGCTGCATCGACCGGTCGGGATGGCACCGTGACACGAATACCCTATCTGATCCATTGTTCACTAAAATCGTGAATTGTCCAACTCGCATAGTAGCTTCTGCAAGGGTTTGCTTGGTTCTCTCGAGTCGTTTGGGTCGCCAGCATGACAAGCGAACTGTTCTGCTACACGCGGCTGGCCTGCGCGCCAATATCGAGCACTTCACGATAGCTAGGCTTTTTATTGAATCCAGGTGTCCTTCGGGACCAAGCCCCATGGTGGACAGTACATGCGTGGTACGTATCCACTGCGGGAGCTCACGGGTTGTACGATGGTAATTGCGCAAAGGAAAATACAGTAGTGAAAATATCGAGTAGAGAACGTAGTGATGCCAGAATCTAGGCGTCATTACTAGACTGAAGGGGGGGTATGGCGCATTTGTCCTGGGACGATATCACAGCCCCTGTGCTGCTTGATAATGAATGGGATGAAATGAGGCACACGATTCCAGAAAGAACAACACAAGCATACCTTCAGCCTCCTTGAAGGGGCAGTTCGAATATTTATCTTCCAGATGAGCGTACGCCTTCAACCACTTGTCCAGAATGGCGATGAACTCCTCGTGTGAGACTTCTGAGCGGAATCCCTTGCTCTGTGTGGAGAGCATGCTGTAATAGAATAGCGTGAACGAGTTATCGATCAGCTGGCTGATCGGCTCGTGCAATTCCGCTGGCCAGTTACTCTGCAGGCAATGCAAAAAATTAGGTTCCTGCGTCAGTCCCTTTGCCTCATCGATGGTTAAAATAGTGGCGAGCTTGATTTTCGCAATAGATTTTGCATCGCCATCTGCCCAATCAACATACTGTTTCGGCCAACTCCTCATATGGGATGGCCGTCCAGCTCCAATGGATCGGACAAAGCCTGTCTCGTGTGCTGCCTCCAACTCCGAAGCGGGGAGCGGACCCGCGTAGGAGAAAAAGAAGAGGAGAAGGACGTAGAGGAAGGACTCTACATCATCGAACTGAGTGTGCGTCCCACCACTTAGGACGTTGTGAGACATGTAAGGAAAGGTTCCCTTGCGTGCTGATCAGTCATCGAGACAAGAGATTGGTAGATTACATACAGTTCGGAGAGCTTTATGGTGTTTCATGATATCCATTCCAGGAGACGCGGCAGATGTCGTAGTCTTTGAGAATTCAAAATCTAATGGGTCAAACTCAACTGGTTTGGATTCTGTGGGTTCTTCACGATCCTGAAGGATGGCCAAGTCAAAGTCGATCAGATAGCCTCGCTCGTTCTCGGGACGAAGTCCTAGCACGATGTTGTTCTCGCTGATGTCCCGGTGCAGGATCCCGATCGCTGTGAGGTATTGGTGTCCTTGAACGGAGTGAGATGAATGGACCGTGTCAATGATGATGGTGCAACATACCCAACAGGGCGCCGCGCAGTCCACGAACAAAGTCATGTACTCCCCAGAAGTATCGCACCGGTCGTTTCAACTCGGACTTGGAGGTCGTCAACACGCGGTTGTCGACTCCGAGATACTCGATTTGGTCATCGAATAAGTCCCTGATTACTTCGAGCGTTGTACATGTCTTTCCATTCCTCTCCGCCTTGAACGTCCTAAGCAAGTTTAGTAAGTCGTTATGCAGATAAAGAGGACAGCATACTCGACCGGTACGATTACATTTGGGTGCCGGGGCTTCTCCTTTAGACGTTCCATGATCGCGTTTTGTTCTTCTTCCCGAGCGAGATCTTGCCAAGCCATTCTCAACGCCAATAACTTATGCTTGTCTTCAAGGTTATGCTTGTCTTTTACAACGCTGAACACCGTTGTTCCACTTCCACCGATCGAGCTGGCTGTGAACAAAATACCCAAGCATTTGTGACCGTACACTTCGATCGGCATGGTGGTGAAACGTTCGCGTTCGACCGCGGGTTTGCGTCGTTTGGACTGCCTTGCCTCACCACTGTGGTCCTCAACTTCGGAATACGACCTCTTTGTTGGCGTAGATTGGATTTCCTTGGAGCAAATCGAGGCTGAGATCCGTTGGAGCTCGGCCGCCTGCTTCCTTTTCGACGTTAGTTCCGAAATCGAATCGAAACTGCTGCTTTCGCCGCGCCATGCGGAAGCCGCCGTATCCGAGCGCCAAGTAACGTTTCGCAGCTGCATCGCAATATGAGATCACAAACGGGTCGAATCAAGCAACATAACGATAAACCTCACGATTCTCCCGTACTTTTCCTTGTCTGGATCGTTTTTAGATACGTCATCATGGATGAAGGTGGTCGTAGTAGCCATTGTGAAGAGCGAAAGGACACAAACGAGATCTGATGAGCGTGCTGAGAAGTGAGTGAAAATATGGCCCGGGGTCTTCCTGTCACAGGAGCACGCTCAGCTCGTGCTTGATATGCAGCCCACACACAGCCCACGCGGTGTGGAGGTGTAGCGGATCGCTTTCCTTGATGGGCCGACAACAGGGTTTCAAGTTGGTGAGGAACTCTCACGAAGGTCCACATGTCGCGCGTCGCGACACGTCCACAACTACGTTGCCTATTTTGGATGTTCTGCCCCTGCCAGTCGGCACGTTGTCTGAAGCTGTCGTAGAAGTTCTACCTAGGAGCAGCCGTCGCCGAGAGGCTACGACGATCTGCCTCATCTACAGAGCTCATTGCGCTCTGGTCATTAGACTAGTTCCACCGGTTGCCAATAGCACTTGTTGACATTGTTTCACGGTTCACAGAACTCATGAGTGATCACGCTTGCGAAAATGGCCACTGTACACTTCTAACTGCCATCAATTGAACGCGTCCCGTACGTCTAGATCGCGATGTGTCCGCCATGCTCTGCTACGGGGCTGCGATACTTAGATGTACATTGTACTTGTCTATCAGGTGGTCGGTCATACATTCCCCAATCTTATGTACAAGATAGAAAGATAAAGACCTATATAACGAATCATTCTGGCAAAAGTAGAAGGACGTGGTTGACACCTGTGCAACGGGTGCTGATTATGGAGGCGTTATAATACATCTGAGGTGCGACAGGGCCGATGTTTCGCAATGTGACATTATAGTTTCTGTGCTGCTTTAATGGTAAGGACCAAATGAGCCAGGGTCAGAAAATGGATCCTTTCAGGAACGGAAGCACAAGCACCTCTAGCCTCCTTGAAGGGACAGTTCGAAAATTTGTCTTCTAGACCAGCGAACGCCTCCAACCAATCGTCCAAAATGGTGATGAACTCCTCGTGTGAGACTTCTGAGCGGGATTCCTTGCTCTGTGTGGGGAGCGAGCTATAGTGGAATAGCGCGAACGAGTTCTCGATCAGCTGGCTGATTGGCTCGTGCAATTCCTCTGGCCAGTTATTCTGCAGACAATGGATAAAATCGGGGTCCTCCGTTAGTTCTTTTGTCCCCTTGAGACTTGAAATAATGCCACGCTTGTTTTGGCCAATGCCTTTTGCGTCGCCATCCGCCCAATCAGCATATCGTTTCGGCCAACTCCTCATATGGGAAGGGCGCCCTGCTCCAATGGATTGAACGAACCCTGTCTCGTCTGCCACCTCCAAATCCGAAGCGGAGAGTGGTCCCGCATAGGAGAAAAAGAACAGGAAAAGGACGTAGAGGAAGGACTCTACATCATCAAATTGGGTGTGCCTTCCACCGCATAGCACGTTTTGAGAGATGTAAGGAAAGGTTCCCTTAATGTCGGTTAGTCACAGTGACAACAAAATGGTAGAGCACGTACAGTTCGAAGTGCTTTAGTGGGCTTGGTGCTATCGATGGGACGAGAGAGAGAGACGCTTTTGTTCGAGGACCCGAAAGTCAAGGGCTGGCGACATATTGGGGTGAATTCGGTAGGCTCTTCACGATCCTGAAGTATAGCCATGTCGAAGTCGATTAGGTACCCACGCTCGTCTTCTGGACGAAGCCCTAACACGATGTTGTTCTCGCTGATGTCCCGGTGTAAGATTCCGATCGATGTGAGGTATTCGTGCCCTAGAGTGCGATGAGATCAATAAAGCGTGTCAATAGTTATGGTACAGCAAGGGGGCCTACCCAACAAGGCACCGCGCAAGCCGCGAAGAAAATCATGTACTCCCCAAAAGTACTGCACCGGTCGCTTCAGCTCGGACTTGGAGATCGTCAGCACGCGGTTCTCGACACCGAATTCCTCGATTTGGTCTCCAAGGAAGTCCCTAATCGCATCGAGTGTCGTACACGTCTTCCCATTCCTCTCCGCCTTGAACGTCCTAAACAAGTTTCAGTCAATCGTTCCACGAAACAGATAAGACAGCATACTCGAACGGTACGATCACATTTGGGTGGCGGGGTTTCTGACGTAGACGTTCCATGACCGCGTTTTGTTCTTCTTCCCGGGCGAGATCTTGCCAAGCTGTTCTCAACGCCAGTCGCTTAGCTTTGTGTCCAGGGCTATCCCTGTCTTCAAGATCATCCTCGTCGTCAAGCTTATGGTCGTCTTTAAGATTCACGACACAGAACACCGTCGTACCCCTTCCACGGATTGAGCTGGCCGTGAACAAAATGCCCAAGCATCGGTGACCATATACTTTGATCGGTACGAAAACGAATCGTTCGCGTTCGACAGGGTTCCTGGCGGGTTTACGCTTCTTGGATGGCCCAGCCTCGTCATTGTCGTCTGCGACCTCGGAGTACGACCTCTTTGTTGACATAGACGATATTTCCTTTTGGCGGACCGTGGAAGAATTGGGTTTTTCCTTGGTCAGTTCCGAAAAAGAAGTTTTGCTTTCACCGCGATACCGGGAAGCGGTATTCGAGCGCCAGGTGACGTTCTGCGCCTTGCAAGATGCTTGTGTCCCTTCTAGCACCACGTCAGGGTTGTGGCCCAGGTCCTCGTGATCCGCCAGTGCGAGGCCAAGCACGATCCGTATGAATTCGACGCAACCGCGCCCATCTGAGAGACTGAGATGCACCTGTTCCGTACCGCTACCTTCTCCACGCAAGAATACCGCCTTGTCTTTGGTGACTGCCAGCCCGAGAACATAATACAGCCATGGTTGGGCCCGTTTCATGCCCCGCGCATACCGGTGCATCTGTGCGATCCCAGCCGCGATATCCTTGTTCTTCGACTCCCCAACGAGACGCGCAGCCGTGAAATTGATGTAGTTTGGATTGACGGCATTCGATTCCATGAACGCTTCGATCGGCAACAAGAGGAAGTCGGGTCTCATATCTTCTCCGTCGGTCTCGTAAGAAAGTGGTACCGCATGATGTTTGTCCGTAGGAGCCGCAAATCGATGACGTAGCTTTGAATGATACGTTTTGGCGAGCTCGGGACCCGCAATCTTGAACGCGCAATCGGTGACGTCGTTGAGGAACGAGACGAGCTCATCTTCCCGAAGTGGATCCGACGTTGGGAATGATTTCCACCTGAACGAATACTTCTTCTCTCCGTTCTTTCCACGCTCTTGCTTATCCGTGGACGAGGTCTCTGACTCCCCGTCGTCTGTGTTCGATCTAGAACATTCGTAGTACTGAGCGGCCTCGAAAGCCTCTTTGATGGCTGCGTTAACCTCTTGAGGAGTAGGGACTAGAGGATCGTCCTGGCGCTTGTCCGTCGTTTTATAGACACGGACAAACCCCTCTTCAACGAACTTCTGCAAAATATCTCTCGCCAGGGTGGTCGACACGATGTGACCAAGAACGTGATCCGCGAGATCGTGTACCACGAGCCGCGCCTTAGCGAGCTCTTGTGCAATCGCATCGCCGACCTCAGTGCGGGTTTGGGTCTGGCCGTGGTGACGATTGGAGGCCGACTTCTTCACGGGGGATGGATTGCTAATCGTGCGTTCTGGAAGGGCCACAGATCTATCGTTGAATCGATAGGTATCGGTCATATTTCGCGCCTGCATCACAATGTGAGATCACACCCAGGTCAAATCAACAGGCAAGCAACGTACGATAAACCTCACGATTCTCCCGTACTTTTCCTTGTCTGGAACATTTTTAGGTATGTCACCGTGGATGACGATGGTCGTAGTAGCCATTGCGAAGAGTGAAAGGACAAACGAGATATGATGAGCGTGCTGAGAAGTGGGTGAAAATATGGATCTTACTGTCAAAGAAACACGCTCAGTCCGTGTTTTATATGCAACCCACACCAAACCAACGGGTGTGGAGGTGTAGCGAGCTGCTTTCCTTGATGGGCCGACAGCAAAGTTTCAGGTTGGTGGGGAACTGTCACGAAGGTCCACATGTCGCGCGTCGCGACGCGTCCACACCCAGATTGCCTATTTTGGATGTTCTGC
>JBBPOD010000715.1:0-14898 GCA_038091255.1 Tylopilus intermedius | reverse complement strand
GGAAGATTTTGCTGGTGTTGAGGTCAGGCACCGAACAAGGACATGATAACTCTTTTTGCTCTATTGCCTCGTTTGATTGCGATCGTAACTATCTTTTGGATTAGTTGGTCAATTTGCTATACGACCATTTGACCGGATAGACGATGGATGATGCAATGGTGAACCTTGACGCGAGCAGAAGTGGAAAACGATGAAGAGTGCGACAAACGCGCCCTACCACGACTGCTGCAACGTCATTCAGAACAGGGCAGCAACTTCGCGCTAGTGAAGCATAGCACTAACATTTGTTGAACACTGCTGGCGGCCGAACCTCATGTATCCGAGGAACGTTAACTCACTGACAACGCAAAATGAACAACCTGTTAGTTAGTATCGTACATCTCTTATCGTGCCACTGATAGACTCACAAGTGGCCATGCATCTAGTCATGATGGGAACGAAGTTCGGAAACTGGCAGCTTGGCTCCCCAGCGATAAAGCCATCCGTGAGTAATCGGCATGTGATCATTGCCTCTTTTCTTCTGTCCTATGCTTTATCTGACTTTATGACTCCGTCAGAACTCGCCTTACTCACATTATTTCGCGCCACCCCAGCTCAAGTGCATGAGTCGTGAAAGCGAACGTGGCTACAATGGGGAGGTATACTCGCCGAGGAACAATATCTCGACCGTGAGGCCCAATTGGACGCTATGGCGCATGCGGTCAATTCCAGGGTGCTAACTTGGTAGGGTGACACGCGATGTCTGTGCTACGAATCTGATCTTGCCCAAACTTCAGGGTGTTGGCACCGAGGGACGACCCAAAGACTCTGGGCTTCATGTGCGCTTGTCAGACGTCGGTGCAGTACGTTAGGAGATGCAGACTTGTGATCCAGGTATAAGTGACGCGGGCTCATCCGATACTCTAGTTCCACAGAAATGCAGGAGGTGACGTGTTACGCGGTTGCGAGCGTGTTCACCCCGCCACGTAAACGAGGGAAAGGATATGCCTCTCATATGATGCGCCTGTTGCACTGGGTCACCTCAGGTGGAATACCAGAGCACAACTTACCTCAGTTCTCGGCTGAATGGGGTGCTCTACCCCCCGAGGTGGCGGAGGTTGGGAATGGGATGTTTTCTGTTCTCTATAGCGACGTCGGGAAGAGTTTTTACCATCAAGCCGGCCCTGGGACCGAAAAGGCTAGTGGATGGGAAGTGAGAAGGCCGATCTCG
Source organism: Tylopilus intermedius (assembly GCA_038091255.1). Lineage (NCBI taxonomy): Eukaryota > Fungi > Basidiomycota > Agaricomycetes > Boletales > Boletaceae > Tylopilus > Tylopilus intermedius. The sequence goes on along the minus strand of JBBPOD010000715.1, from coordinate 13,688 downwards.
ACTGTCTCGGCGGCCCTCCAACCTTGATCGTCACTCGTGGCAGTGAGCGCGACAGAGTCGGAATTCCCAGGGCTTCTTCGTCAGATTCAAGCAGCTGCCAGGAAGAGTGGTATTGGCAAGATGGAAATTTGGAACATACCAAAGCACCTGTATTTGAGGGCCGCCGCAGAGATTGGGGGCAAAACCACTGAAAGAATGACATCCTTGCCTTCTATCAAATGATATGGTGCGGGTAAAACGGAGGATGTGGAATGGGTCTTCAATGAAAACTTGAAGTAGGTCCTTTCTGAACCTTGCAGGCAATTCATCTGACTCTGGAAGATTTCTTTGCCAGTGGTGCTGAAGCGTTGGAGGGCTGACTCGGAGCACTCCACTGCCACGCGGTCCAATGTCTTTCGAATGGCTGGTCGATTCAATGATTCAAGGGTCGATTACAATCACTTGCAAAGCGCCGGGTGTGTAGTGCAATCAGCCTGAGCAACTTCAAGTTGGTCGACCGGCTGCAAAATGTTTTGCCTAGCAAATATGCTCACAAGCACGAGCTAGAGCAGCTTGTCTCCACAGGACGGTGACCCGACGCGGGGGAAAGAACCCCACGAAACCCCAACCTGACATACCACTACGAATTGCCATTCGTAACGCTCTACTGACCATGGAGAAATCATCTAAGTACAAAAAATGCCTTGTCTAGGAACATACCATGATGCTACACTATCATGAAAGGTAGCAATGAGGCATGGATATCTATATATCTTTGTGAGCTAATGTACGAGAAATCATACGTATGTTAATGGGATAGGATGGAGATAGGGTATAACACCATGATGATTAGACTTCGCTGATAGGTCTTCGAAGAAATGGCTCAAATGTGATTGGAGAGGTCCACATTACGAGTGGACGAGATAGGACCACCCTCGTTTTAGTTGCTGTGCATCGGTCAGGGCAGCTATTCGAAGAGTTTCTGACAGACTCACTTCAAAGAAAACAAACATTAGGACAGTGTTTGGTCCCAGTCGCATGAAAGCAGGTGTCCATCCTTTGAACATGAACATGGGACCTTCTTCGCGGAGCGATCTTGCAAGAATTTGCAAGGGGTTAGCATTTCCCGACTTCGTAATTCATATCGGTGAGAAGCCAACCACAGAGAGACAAGACATCTTACCGAGCCCATAATTCTCGTTCTTATGACATCGGCGGGCGAGCAAACAGCTAAATAACAGAGTGAGCACAACATTGTCAACCTGATTAAGGATAACGAACTTGTGCCACAGGTTGCAGCGGCTAAGCTAGCAACGACATGCAAGAAGAAACCATCTTGAAATTGATAGTCCACCAATGGTATCCGATTACGAAGTAGAGCCACCTTGAACAAGTCATATCTTTGGCCAACCTCAAAAAACCCTTGCAGTGACTCAGAATAGGACGACTCACGATCCCACCTGTGACGCCTATTGCAGGTGATATGTCATACGTATAACACAGCATCTCAGGGAGTTTGAGGCTTACATTCATCAGGACTGCGCGTGTCTTTAATCATGCATTTTCAATCAGTGCTTCAGTCATCTAGATTTCTATGCTCACCGCATTGGTTCCAAGCCCTCTACTGAGGCCCTTCAGGCCCTCGTTCTTCAAGAGGCTCATAAGGCCAGCTAGAGCGTTAGGATAACCGTATCGCTTGTTTAGGGGTCTCAACGAGTCACTAGCCATGCGCACGAGCACGATGTCCGCAGGGTTCCCTGCAACGCCTCCCAATCCACCAGTAATACCAGCGATCAGAATGAGCTTGGCAGTAGAAGGTTTGCCACTGCGAGACATACGTCCCTTTATTTCTTCGTAAGTTCCGATGCGGACAAGCGAGTAGGTCATCTGTCGAAGCAGCGAGGCAGAGAGGCCGGTGTAAATGCTGCGCAAGCCATTTTCGGACAAGGAAGTTCGGATCGTCGCAAGCATGGACGGCGGCAGCACGGATGGACCAAGGGTTTGCATACGGCTGTGTGGGACGTTAGGCGTGGTCTCTCGAGTGAAGCCAGTATCACTGACACTTTCGTCAAGTCTAGGGGATGGGTGCAGCAAGCTGCCACTAAAAGACGAGTATGAGCTAAGACACGGGGTGTAGTGTTTACCACATACTGGAAGCAGCAACACCTGAAATCCGACAATTACTTAGTGACTGCCACGAACAGGGGATGGTGACCTTACCGCCAAGCCTGCAAAAGACTATGGTCAGCGAAGGTCAGAATATGGGGTTCCGAAAAAGCCCACCAGAATGGATAGGTGGACATGTTGTGTGCTGCCCTCCGCCTCCGCACAAACAGCAAGCTTTATACCACCCTAGGAGAAATGATTGGATCCCGAAAAGCTACAGCTTTTCTTGTGACTGGTATATGGGTATCTGAAAGGGAAAAAAGCTACAGGATGTCTGTAGCAAGCTTGTGACCACGATGCAATAATATAAATGTGTTAGGGTAATGAAAGCGCACTGGAAAAACTGGGCGTGGTTCCGTAACGTGGCCGTTATTGGACAGCCAAAACCGAAGGACTGCAGGCACAACGGATCAGAACGACGCCAGGCTAATGGAGAGCATCTCCGACGATTCCAGTGTAGTTCTCCACGGCGTCGAGGGTAATCTAGGACTCGGAAGAGTACACGGTTCATCCCTAGAGGTCCGTGCGCACGTGAGATTAAGTAAGATGGACGTGTTTGCTCCATTAGTCAGCATCCTTTTTTGACGCGCGCCACAAATTTGTTTCCACTGCAACTCTCTCCTCGACCATCTCTTGCTCAACCTTCAACTCTACGCGCAGGACAACCTCACACCACATCAATGTCGCACGACAACGAGGAACTAGTCAACTACGAGGACGAAGACGACGTCGTCCCAAACGGCGCAGCTGCCCCCACGAACGGTATAGCGGCTTCGACAGCGGTGGATGGCGAGGTCGAAAAAGACAAGAAAAACTTTTCAGGCATACATTCGACCGGTTTCAGGTCTGTTGCTCTTCTCTTTCTATGGTACCATCCACCTGACCCTTAGTCTTAGGGATTTCTTGTTGAAACCTGAACTTCTGCGAGCAATCAGTGATCTCGGCTTTGAGCATCCTTCAGAAGGTGTTTCTATCGCAGTTCGAGTGGTGTCAGAATTTTGACTTCATAATTTATCTTTTTTTCAGTTCAACAAGAATGTATTCCCCAAGCCGTCCTGGGAATGGATGTACTATGTCAGGCAAAGTCAGGGCACGGCAAGACTGCGGTCTTCGTGCTCGCAACGTTGCAGCAACTGGAGCCTGTGAATGGCGAGGTTTCTGTGCTTGTCCTGTGCCACACCCGTGAACTCGCCTTTCAAATCAAGAACGAGTACACGCGGTTTGCAAAGTACATGCCTGACGTGAGGGTGCACACCTTCTATGGTGGTACTCCCGTACAAAAGGACGCGGAAATCCTCCGTGACAAAAGCCGGTGCCCACACATCGTCGTGGCGACTCCTGGCCGTCTGAATGCCCTCACGCGAGACAAGATTCTGGATGCCAAGAACGTCAAACACTTCACACTGGACGAGTGCGACAAGATGCTAGAGCAGCTTGGTTAGTCTTCGCCCCTTCAGTTTCGGCTACCAGTCTTGGGATACTGCGCCATAACCAATTTGCGCCCATCACACCGGTCTCCGCCACCGGTTAACGAGGTTCTTGTCGCCATACTCAACGTCACACTGCCAATGTGGGCAAGCGCCCCTGGGCGCCACATGGAATTGGTGTTGAAGCATGGTCATGGGTTCATCGCTGGGTCGTGAGTTGCTGAGAGTGTTGTATGATGAAGAACAACATCACGGGTCCGCTTCCGATTTCCTGCTGTTGCTGCAGGCAAAAGTTAAACATGGGGCTTTTTCACAATCAATGCTCGGCGCTTAAACTCCCTTCTCTGTTCTTGAGTTTCTTCTTTTCTGGCTCAACCTGAAATTCAATCGCAATCTAACCGCTATCCTCCGCCCTTTCTTTGCTGCGTAGACATGCGTAGGGATGTCCAAGAAATCTTCCGCGCGACTCCCCATCACAAGCAAGTCATGATGTTCAGTGCCACGTTGTCGAAGGAAATCCGCATTACCTGCAAAAAATTCATGGCGAATGTGAGTGTTGGAGCAAATAGAAGAACGTGTACTGATGTTTGAATACAGCCCCTTGAGATTTTCGTCGACGACGAGACGAAGTTGACGTTGCATGGATTGCAACAACACTACGTCAAGCTCGAAGAGAATGCGAAGAACAGGAAGCTAAACGATTTGCTGGACACGTTGGAGTTCAACCAGGTAGATTTCATGTTGAGGACCGTCTTGTTGTGCATTCATTCTCCGTCAGGTCGTTATCTTTGTCAAGTCTGTTGCACGAGCGATTGAACTGGACAAATTGCTGGTGTCTTGCAACTTTCCTAGCATTAGCATTCACTCTGGTCTCGCACAAGAAGAACGGTAAGCTTCCCAGACCATAATGCACTAGTCGATCGACTGACATGATGGAAAGGATCAAACGCTACACCGCCTTCAAGGCCTTCGAAAAGCGGATACTTGTCGCCACTGACATCTTCGGTCGTGGCATTGACGTCGAGCGAGTTAACATCGTTGTTAATTATGATTGTCCGCCCGACGCAGACAGCTACCTCCACCGTGTTGGGCGTGCTGGAAGATTCGGTACGAAGGGCCTTGCGATCACGTTTGTGTCGAGCGAGAGTGACCAGCAGGTGATGGCTGCTATTCAATCTCGGTTCGAAGTTGCAGTCCCCGAGCTACCTGACCACATCGATCCTGCTAGCTATAGTGAGTTGGTTTGCTAACCCTCCTCACTCATTATACTCATTCCGGTTTTCAGTGACATCGTGATTGGTTTTTGTTTATGCCTGACTCACCCGTTTTCTACTTTTACTTTAACATGTACTCGGTAGAGGTCCGTAGGTCGCGAATAGTTCCCTGCTATGACGCAGTAACTTTGTTTGAATGAGACTGTATCATCTGTTGGACGGAAAATATTTGTAAATCGGGAGCAAGACTCAACCGGGCGCGCAGATCTTCCGCTCGAATATCTTCTCAGGTACGTAGGAAATACTGAAACACCGATCGCCTCTTTCTACGATAATTCCTTTGGCTATACGAATACGTTGGAGTCAGCGCAGGATGTCATCATGAGGAAATGGCATCCTTGCGTCCCCCACGTTCACAGGGTCCTTCAAGTTCGCCAAGTTGAGGCTGTCATCGGACAATTCTGCCCGTGACCCACTGGCATCAGCTGCCCAAAAACAGCCAAACAGCCATTTGTTGTATTATGGTCACTCCAGAATATGGATACCCACATGGGCTTGGGGTGTTCTTGGCGGCAATGCCGCGGCATACTCGCGATGGAGCGATTACGATGGGATACGAGAAAGAGAGCAGTTCCCCGCTAGCCGGATCGAATGTGGCTTGTGCCACACAAATTCCACGGGAGCTTGAAGTCGGCACACTGATCATGAAAAGGGTTTAGACCCGTGGCCAACTATCGCCATTGCCAAGCCTCCGACGGGCAAGGGCGGGCTGAAACGGAGCGAATTTGCCCCCGCATAATTTGATCCGACGATTGCCTATCAATGATGAGCGACATGATTTTGACTCATTCGACAATGCCGACAATCATGGCCCCTGTTTCCAAGCACATGTCGGGCGCATATGTAGAGGCGGCATAAACACATGGGTCGAGTGCAGTTGGACAGCTCACTGATAGTGGAGGTGACGTGTCGATCGCAACGATCCTCTGTTGTTAGATGCGCAAGGGGCGTCAGTACATCATACTAAGGCATGGTGAGGACACTGTTTCAGGTCCAACTGCAATTGATGGGTGGATACTTAGATGGCAAGCGCACAACCGAAGATCCATGGGATGAGATTATGGAGGATGGCCTGACATATGGATGGTATTTATTTTCAAAGATATCTGCGGCCAAGCATGCTGTTCGGAGCCCACCGTAAACTTTCTTGCGTTGGCGAACTTTGGTATTAGACCAACGCTAGGCCTCGATGCTCTCGTGACTGCTTTCGTCTTTGGACATGCATCAGCTGTGGCAAACTGAAGGAGCAGCCTGAGGTTCCATTAGAACAGGAAAGTATGTCAAGTCACAATTCATCATATACCCACTGCCAGTGGGGCTCGGAAGCTTCGGGACCTAATTTCTGGGGTATGATGGTGTTCAGGTTGTAGCGTAGAGCATCACCATTACTGAAAATCAAGCGGTTTAGCCGGCGGCCGTCTAGTGGGTGTACTTCCAGCCTTGGTAACCGGGTCTCAAGTGCATCTTACACGCGGCGGTGAAATTCGATGGCCTTGATTGGTTACGCCAGAATAGGCGTACGATGGATGCTGGGAAAGATCTGCAAGTACCCTGACGCACCTTGAATGTTTCCCGCCTGGAAGTTGAAACATGCAGTCGCAACTTGAATGTGGAGGGCTGTTGAGTACGTACCATATCAGTCACCATGGTCGGAGATAACCCGCCTGGGGTTAAACAAGGTTTTGGGAACCTCGGCAGGAAAGAAGCCCCGGAAGTATGTCATGTTAAGGTGGATTTCTCTGCCAGTGGGCACTGTGAGAAGCTCGAAGCCGCTCGTGGTGGCAATAAGCAGGGGGCCGACTTGCTTCATTTGCAATATTTGATATTGTGGTAGGTAACATTGGCTGAGCTACGAAGATTGTACCCACCGATGGCACTAGGACACAACTTGAAGTGTCTTGACAGTTGTACATACGATATGTTTGTATAGATATGGAACGAAGCGAACTTGATCTGGGCCCATCAGGGATTCGGTCGTTTGAACCGCTTGAGGGACGCGGCGAGGAAGACAAATGGAGCTAAGCTGAGTCAGAAGGGTAGAATGCAATAATCACGATGGACGACTAAACTGAGAAGAGGAATGACCTGGTGAGGAGAGACTTCGGAAATCTCGGAGAGAAAGCGGGAATAAAATTGGATGGTCTGAGATTGTGGGTGCCATGCGAATGTACCCGAACCGAGGGATCACACCAGACGAGTTCTGCGTAAAGATGGTTGGTCGATGGGAGGATGGACAATAGTTACTTGGCCCATGATAGTGTGACATGCAAACCGGCTCCGGGTTGCCGAGATTGAATCTGTCGTCGCGGTGACTGGCAGCGTCAGACGTTGACTGGGCTGTCGTGCCGAAGCGGGTGGCTGCATGGTAGTATACCCGTTCCGACACGTCACACATAATTGCTTGCGGCCAGACTGGCCAGAATTATCGAGGTTTACCGTATCGATTGGTGGCACGATTGGTGGTTTCTCTGGCCTGTGGGTTTCCCAAGATAAATGTGGATTGCAACGGGACGAATTGCGCGTCGCGGGTTACGCGAGCGCAGCGGCTGTCACCTTGCCGCGTGAGACGACCCGGTACTACTAGTTCAGCGCGATGGAGGCAGCACAGGTCACCAATATTTGCAGTGGGCAACTACGTGGAGTATCTGCGTAACGATGGCTGAACCGAGTGTTACAGCAAGTCTTGGAGGTGCCAAGGCGATGGCATGTGACGGATCAGATATGCGGTACAAAGAATCTTGGAATGACTGGACGGGGAATGGTTGATCACGTAATTTCGTAATGGATCCATAAGTACATGTGGTCAGCCCACACCAACCAACTTGGAACCTCCTCTCTTTTCCCTCATGGGCCTCTTCCAAATATTCAATGGCCCCAAGAGAAAGCCTTGGGGGCTCAAATGGCGCTCGTCCGTATCTTTCGTCACGTTAGGTCCGTTTCTTCCTTTTCTCCCTATGTCGTCCTGTTCACTTGCCAAACAGCGGTTGGCGTCGGTCGGTATCTTGTCTTCTTCACACTCTCACATTCGCCTCATCCTATCTAGGTATTACAACGGATCTTCTCGTGTACTCCATCATCATTCCCGTCATGCCATTCCAACTCGAGCGCCTCAAGTTCAACTATCACTCCGTTTCTGCTATGACCGGCTGGTTGCTCTTTGCATACGTACGTCGTTGAGATCCCACCTACCCACCATACCCTCACTCACCATCAATTAGTCCATCGGGCTGGTCCTCTGTGCGTAGCACTTTTTTTTTCTTTCCGTCTTCACTCACCCTAACCGCCGTTAGCCACAATTCCTATCGCAATATTTGCCGAAAAGAGTCCCTCACGGCGAACTCCTCTCCTCGTCGGTCTCTTGTCTCTCATAGCTGCTCAAGTACTCCTCCAAGAGGCGCCAAACTATGCTGTCATGGCTGTCGCGCGTGTCCTCCAGGGTATCAGCTCTTCCATGATTTGGGTTGTTGGCCTCGCTCTTCTGTAATTCTCTTTCCTCATTTCCTGTCTCTTTCTCTGATCTTATTCCCAGTTGTGACACCACTCCAGAGCACAAAGTTGCTAGTTAGTCCCTTTCTCTGCTATCCGTGTCATTGGTAATCTTTTTTTTGCCCAGAGCAACTTGGGTTTGCAATGACGGGTCTCTCCATTGGGTAAGTTTCGCGTTTCTTACCATCATTCCATCTGATATCCCCAAGCCTTATGGTTGGCACACCCGCAGGGGGAAGCTTGTATGCTAAATTTGGATTCCGTGCACCATTCGTCTTTGGCGAAATATGCACTTTCGTTGATCTTCTGCTTCGTCTTCTCATCATTGAAAGAGATGTCGCAATCAAATGGGGCTACGATCCAGCAACGGGTAAAGACCTCAATGTCGTCACAGACTTGGAAGCCTCGCCTTCGCTTCATCCGTCATCCGGTCCCACAAGGACTCCTCAAATGGAGCTCACTCCAGTGCAACTTTCGCCAGGAGAAACCCCAGCTTTAGTCGACCCCAAACGCGACTCAAGTACCAGAGATCCGGGCTCGTCAGAAATCGCGCTCATCCGTAAACCACTTCCACCGCTCACAGTAGCACGCCTGCTGGGGCAATCTCCGCGCGCATTGGTTGCGTTGACGATGTCTTTGATTTACGGGTATGTTGCTTTGACGGGTTGCGTCATGGCTATGTTGATAGTCACGTCTTTTCTAGAACCGTCAATAGCATGCAGGAGCCCACTCTTCCACTCCACTTGCAAGCGGTTTGGGGCTACACCTCCAAGGAGGTTGGTTTGGTATACATGGCAGGTCTTGTACCCGCTTTAATTTGTGAGCATCTTTTTGTGGCTTTGGCTGCATGTAACTGACTTTGGGCGTTAGCGTCGCCTCTGGCTGGATACTTCGCCGATCATATTGGCTCAGACTATATCACATGCATATGCCTAGTCCTTACGCTCCCTTGGTGGATCGTCTTGGCCCTTAGAAAGACCATCGCTTTATTCATTGTTGCGCTTGCTTTGCAAAGTAGGCCACCCGTTCTTGTTCATGGGGCTTTCTCTTATGATCACTATCTCTAGGTTTCTTTGTATCGGGCGTGGTTCCTCCCGTAACAGCGGAGCTAGCAACCGTTTCTCGGAGGATGCCAGGTGTTGGATGTGGGTTCGATCTACTTTCATGTGTTCATCAGCTGATTGTGCCGTATTACAGATGCCCACGTATACGGAGCTTTTAATCTGGCTTTTGGCATCGGTACTGCTGGTAAGAGTTATTATTTATATATGCTATGTTGTAGTATTGACGGCCGAGATAGTGGGTCCTCTTGTTGGCGGACAGGTTCGTGTCAAGTCCCTACCGGCGAGAAATCTCATAAGACTTTCTGCAGGTTTACAGTACCGCAAGGCATGGTTGGACTGCGGTATGCTGCATAACGGCTGGACTCATCATGATATGCATCATGCTTGCATTTTGTTATACTGGTGACGATCCTCTGCTATCCAAGATAATGCGGCGCCAGAACTGGTCTCAAGCATCGTTAGAGATAAAGGCTTTTAAAAATCGGCGGAAGGAACAAGCTCCTGACACTTCGGCAGTGGACTCTTCATGATCACTATCTTATACCATGCATACCCTAATCGACCTCACACAAACGGGAATTTTGGGCATTGATTGATCACAATCATAGAGATCCCGGTGCATAATGTATCATTGTCAGGACACTAGATATTGTAATATGGACCTGTGTTGCATTGGCCATGGTAATCAATCCAGCAAGCACTGAATGACTTGATTCATCTCAACTACGACTCTACACACGGTCTTGCGCACACAGCCTGGCTAGGATGGACTCTCGTTCAGACTCGGATGCTGGGCCAGCAGGACGCGTATATCCGGATTCCATCTTGACGGCATACCACCAGGCAGCAGGCGAGGGTGACACCGTTCCACCACAATCCGCTTCTGCCTCCACCCCACTTTCGTGGACATCAAGTCCTCTCCTGGACTCTCAAAGTCGGGACAGCCTCAGACAAGCATCCCTCGCGCTGGATACTGCATACGAGCGGATCAATTCTCTCAGAAACAGCATCAACAGCATGTTGAATCGCATCCCGCCGGAAGCTGCAGGCACCAGGGTCCTTCCGACAAGCAGCAGCACAGACACCAACGACACCCAACCTCGCCAGTCCCTCGACGACGACGCCAGCATTCGCCCGCCTCATTCTGCGCTCGTACTTTCCTCCGGCGAGCAAATGGTAGAAGAGCTGAACCTGCGAGCTTCGAGGCTGCGCTCGCTCATCTCCCCCTCTACTCGACAGAGGCTTGAGGAGTTTGAATCCAACAACAGGAGCAGTCCAAGGAGCGAGCTCACATGGGATAGGTTCTCTCAGACTCACAGCGATCGGCCAAGACTAGACGGAAACGATGTCCCACCCCAACACCGTACCTCACCCGCGCCGGATCTCATCCTACCACGCGTTCGGGACCCTGCTGATCCGCGTACTGCGCCCCGGGGGGAACATCAGAACGCCAGCCATGATGAGGCGAGCACCATGATCGGAAGACGCGTTGCTGCGCGCCTGAACGCATCGGAGAGCCAAGGCAGTCTCTCTTCGCGTCTGTCGGTGTCGCAACTTGAGCAGCAGTTGCAAGTCCAAACGGCACAGGTGGCGCGGGAGCTCGAGAACATGACGGAACGGTTAGCTGCCTCAAGGCCAAGAAGAGTCGAGCTGGCTTCTTCCAGGGTGCGCGGTGATAGTGCTGCCACCGCTGTTCAAGAGAACGGGGTCTCGCAGGCTGGGATGAGCGCTGGTGGTGGTGATTTGAGGATAGTTCCTAGCCCCCCCGTGGGCGGACGGCCTCTCAGGCCCGCTCGAGAGGTCACTCTCGTCGACAATGCGGCGCGTATCATCCTTCCACAGCAGATATCACGCACATCGTCAGACGGCACTCCTATCAATGAGGTTGTGGCTCCTGGCCGTCATAGCCTCTCCGCGGCTTTTAGGGAGCATATCTCGACGTCTCGAGAACACGCGAATACACAGGACACGCCCCGAAATCTCGCAAATGCACCCGAGGTGCGAGGGACGCTCGTCAGTCTTCTCGCGCGGGACCGGGACGATCAGTCCCTACCCGCTCGCCAAGCTGAATACATTCAGCCCAGCGTCGAAACAAACCGGAGAGACGACGTGCCGGCCCGCCCTGATCCCTTGCCTCCAGCAGGACCGGGCAGACGTCGGCGAGGTTGGAGTGTGTTCTTTTCTCAATCTGACACTGCTTCAGGTCTGACACGTTACAGCTCGGCTCAATGCCGATGGCGATGAAGTAGATTCTGACGAGGACGATAATGTATCGACACATACCCGTCGCCTGCGAATGCGCTTTTCGTACGGGATACCACACGCAAACCAACAAGCGACGCGCTCCCAGACGGTCACCATCGAGGATATCCTCTGGCGGACGTCTGGAAGTGACAGCGAAGGGGACGTGCTGTCGCCTGATGCGACTGAAAGCTGTCAGTCGCTTTTCCAGGGCTCACCGCCGCGCCGTGCGTTCCGCTGCCCACACCCGCTCCCGACGCCCGCTGAAGACATGTTGATACACCCCACCACGAAAGCGCCTCAAGAATCACGGGTAATTTGCGTGTCCAAACATGCCAGTCTGGCCGGCCGGTGAGCTCCCATGGTTGTCCCATGGCTTACCCTGGACGTTTGGTTGGAAATTTGTATCGGTCGATCTCCGTTCCCCCCCTCATCTTGCATCTTGGTCGCACGGCGCAGTTCTTGATTTAGTTATTCGTAACTTACGGCTCGTGAAAAGGTCTCTTATATTCTTCATAAACTAGTAGTCTCCTTCATCGCTCTCTAGACACCGTGCGAAAATTTGACCGTAGAATGGGATCTGGCATCCTTTCTCCTTCTTCGTTTTCTCATCACGCGTGTTGCCCTGTCTCATCCTTGCGGTTCTTTTCTTGGTCCGGTATGGCGGTCAAGGATGAGACGGGCTCTTTCCTCTTCAGAAGAGTGGGGCTTCCGCTCGAGGCACCGAAGAGGTGGTTTGTCGCGCAAGAACGGACTTGGCGGACGCGGACCGCGCCTCTGCTGTATGGCGGGGCGTCGACAACGGTGCCAGACATGCGCTCTCGCAGCTACGTACATCATCGCCGCGTGCACCGTCCACGCGAGCTTCCCAGCTCAACAATAATATAACTTCGTAGACTATGTACCCGTGGAACCAAATGCTATGGGTTCGCATTATTCATGCCAGCAACGACGCTGCAAAAGTACGTATGTATATGGTGTGTAACTCTAAGGCGATTGGAAAAAAGATGAATGTTCAACCAACCATGCCGGTTATGACTGCGCAGGAGAGGGCGTGGCCTGGTACGCCCCGTAATAGTTGGGTTGGTACAGACCAGGAGGGTAAGCGCCAGGGGCGCCCGGCTGTCCCATCACCATGTTTCTCATGTGTAGAGGCAAGGTCGGGGCGACATAACCTGCCCCGCCTGTGCCAGCGGGTGTCGTCCAAATCCCGCCCGCAGTCGGCTGGTACGGCTTCGTTGGCGTTGCTGCCGTAACCGTGTTTGCCACCGCGCGCTGTCCCGGGGTTTGCGTGGCCGCACTAAAGAAGCCCGCGTACGACACGGGCAGCGCGGGTGTCGTGGCGGCAGGCGTGGCGGCGGCAGCAGTGGGTTGCGGTGTCCCCTTACGTGATCCACCCGCAGAGGTGCCTGCCTGCGTCTGGGGATTGTACTGATACCACGATGAATACGTGTATTGTTGCTGTCCGGTCGCACCGTATGGCTGAGCTTGGTAATACTGTGAGGTGGCCTGGGCCTGTGCGGTCGTCTGGGCAGCGTACGCGTTGGGATAGTATGGTGTGGGTTGTCCTGGTTTATATTGGTAACCCGTTCGGTAGGGCGTCGCATAGTTATAGGAATAACCAGCATATGCTTGGGCTGCTGCTGTAGCAGCAGAAGCTTGTGCAACTGTGGTTTGTGCGGGCGTAGGCGTATGGGCTGGCGGGACTGCCGGGGCTGCAGGGATTGCGGTCGCTGTCGACTTGATATAGAGGGTCGAGTCATCCCGCAGGGCCGTCGGGTGTTCTGTAGGCAGAGTCCCTTGCCAGCCTTGAGTGGGAGCTATCGGTAGGGTCCGTTGCAGTTTATGGAGGGCGGAGGGTGACGGAATGAGAGGTGCGTCGTCAGAGGTAGACAACCGCGGCCGCAGAGACGTGAGAAGGTAAAGGGAGTCGAGGATTCCCTGGGCTGAAGTAAACATTGAGCGCTGGTATCAGAAAAATCGTCAAGGGATGACAAGACTGACCGGTATCCCACTCTTCTGACCCTTCTTCAACAGGAGTAAACTCGCCT
>JBBPOD010000714.1:0-14904 GCA_038091255.1 Tylopilus intermedius | reverse complement strand
TCCCCTCGTCACCCGTCCTCCCCACCTCACTCCTCCTCCCCCCCCCCCTCGCCCTCACCCCCACTCTCGTCCTCACCCCCACTCTCGTCCTCACCCCCACCCTCGCCCTCACCCCCACCCTCGTCCTCATTTACCTTGCGACGCAACGACGGTGACGCACCCTCGCCCCGTCGCTGTCCCTCACCCACCTCGCAGCGCAGCGACAACGATGGCCTGCCCTCGCCCTCTCTCTTGCACTCACCCTCTCTCTTGCACTCACCCTCTCTCTTGCACTCACCCTCTCCCTCGTCCTCACCCACCTTGCGATGCAACGACGACCACGACGCACCCCCACCTCCTCACAGGCTCAGCCATCCGCACCGCGCAATGTACGCTTCAACGTCGGTACGTATTCGTTCTCTCTGGTGCTGCGAGAGGGGGCGTGACATTTTCTCAGGTACCCAGTATCAAGTCCTTGATGTTGTCGGCGAGGGCACCTATGGTATCGTCTGCTCCGTCGTGTACCGTCCCAGCGGTCGCAAAGTTGCTATCAAGAAGATCGTGCCGTTTGATTATTTCATATTTTGCCTCCGGACATTGCGCGAACTGAAACTGCTCAAGTCCCTCAGAGAGGCTGGCGTTAGCGAGAACGTATGTGCACCTCTCCCGTCTGCGTGTGACCATTTCTCCGACATGGTCATCCCGCTTCCATCTGGCACCGAATTCTTTCGGCTCCTGACATCCACCCTCTCTACCCTCGCCGACCGCCGTGACACCTTACAAGACAGCTTTCATTCGGCGCTCGCTTCGCTCGCTGTCTCCGTCTCCTCCACCGCTCTTCCAGCATCATCCTCTGCGCCCCGTGCATTCGCAGCTTATTCGTCCACCGAAGGCAACATAGTATCTCTGCGTCCGTCTCGCGGGGGAAAATCAGACTTGTACACCTGGCGCGAGATATTCCAACTCTACGCCGAAGTGGAAGTGTTTGAGAGTATCAGAGAGTCAAGGCCAGGCGAAAGAAGCATCGAAGAAGTGGAGAAGCAACTCGAACTCTTCAAAGGACACGTCCTGCACAAGAAGGCGTCTCTGGTCCTTCCCGGAAGCAAAGACACCTTTGACATGTTCTTGAAGTTGAACCTGTTCATTCTCAACGTCAAGAAGGTGTATCCAAGCGTTCTCCCTTCACTGCACCCGCTGACGCATGTACATAGCTCCAACTCGCAAATTCGGAAGCGACGCGCAAGATCCTCAAGCACGCCAAACGGACAGCGCTTCCGGTCCCATCGTATCTCTTGGAGCCCAACGCATCAACGTCCACGACGCCGTCGACACGGTACGTCTCGCTGATCACCCGCCCTTCGAAATCTCTTCCGCGACTTCTTGTGCAAGCCATCGGCGAGGTTCTCTTGCCGGTCGTACCTCACATCGACGACTACGCCTGCCTCATTTGTGCCTCCATCGCGTTCAAGCCAATCAGGCTTTCCTGCGGCCATTTCTTTTGTGTCAGGTACTTTGTTTTCGCCCTCACTTCCTGATGTGAACCTTACGTTTCGCATCGATCCAGATGCCTCGTCAAAATGCAGAAACGTCACATGACGAACTGTCCCATGTGTCGCGCACCGACGGTGCTGCAGGCGACCCCACGTGAGTGAAGTTCCTTCCCGTGCCGTGGCTTCCCATCGCTCATGCCCCCACGTAGCCAAAATCGACTATGGGCTGCTCAACTTCATGGTGGACTGGTTCCCTATCGAGTCCCGAGAGAAACTTCGCGCCAACGAACAAGAAGTGACACAAGAACAGCTTGAAGCCCTCGGAATTGACGACGCACGCGTGTGTCGGATCATGTAACGAGCATAAACGAGGCCCGTGGACGTTATTATGAATATGATATCTAGATTAGCTCCTCCATGTCGACGCATATATGACCTTTTTAATCTGAATACAGTGGCTATTACAGAGGGCATAAGACATGCCTCTGGAAATAAATGCGCGTATCACGAAAGATGCATTTATACGCCGTGTAGCAATGCTATACGATATGAGCGGTCGCAACACTGACACTGTATGAGGGGGGGGGGGCAGTGTAGCTGAATATCTGTGCAAAGGAGCACTGGAGTTGTGGGTGAGTTGCTTGCGTTAGAAGCGCCGGTGAGCGCTGAGCACCGTAGGCCCTGTGATTTGTGCTCGATGGATTTTCTGGTTGAACCAACGACACATGATATCATTCTAACAAGTGATATATCGACTCGGCGTCTTGCTTAGTCCCTGTATGCCCAACTCATTGTCTTCCGCCGGATTGTTTTACCTTGATTTCCAACTTCTCCCACTGGTGCTCAAGCGTCCACTGGCAACTTTCCACCCCGCCTTCGCCGTCATTGTAAAGAGACTTGACCAGATTATCTTTGACCTGTTCAAATTTCTTTTCGAGCTTCTTGGGGTGGTTTTGCGCAAGCCGACAGGTGTAGATATGTCCAGCTTCTCTGCCGATCGTTCAAAGAGCCAGACGGCCTGTAGAGCCAATGAGCATAATCATTGAAAACGTACTCAGAAGCAGGGGTGTTACGTATATTATCTTCACCGCGCTTAAAGAATAGCAGCTGGTAACACGACGATTGGACCATCTGTCTGCACGCCATACATAGCAAAGTTTGTTATCCGATAGCCTCAAGGATTTGACGGATGCAGTGAGATACATCCTGACCTGGTTCGTGCCTTTCATCAAACTGGCGGACGCTTTTTTGTACTCGGCGGTCAGGATTGGTAGCTCCAGATATGAAGCATTCGTTCCGAGCTGTAACTGTTGAACCTCATGAGCTAGGGTAGTACATGTGGGAGTTCAACCAGCAAACGTCCCAATGCATCGCAACGTCCTATGGACAGGAGCCCAGTGACTCGGAGGTGGGAAACCTTCGTTTCCTCCGTCTCTCTTTTAGTCTGCTCTACCCAAGAAGTAAAGTGACCCCCAACATATATAGAGTGATGAAACTCTGCAGAACCTGCATTTGGAGGGCGGCCGTGGCTTGGCAATCAAGTTTTAAGGTCAGGAGCTCGACGCTCGAGCACCATCTCGATGCCAGCCTCAAGTTCCTTTTCGTTGCCCTCTTTCAAATTATCACTCCTGGGGAGATGGAGAGTGATCTCCAAACTGCAAGCACATCAAAAAAATGGACATCCAATTACATTAGTAGCGAGGTACGTTGGGCGGGAGAGTAGATCTTCCAAAGGCGCAATCGGGTGTCCATCGATCAGGATACCAGTTCCATCACGCTTTGTTGGTTGAATGAGACGCACGAAGAAGTCAACAAGCAGTCGTGGTCATGGCGCCAAGCAGCTTCAGAGTGGCTCTCCCGATTCTTTGTCTTTTCACGACACCGATGAGAAGGTTGAAATATCGCCGGAAAGCTTCGCTCGAGTGCCTCCAAATCAACGGGAAACTCGTTCACAGGGACGGATTTAACTGCACCGGGTCGCGTCTTGAGTACTGCTACGCTCTCTAGCAGTTCTTGTATGTAGGGCTCGAGTGCAGCATCAACTGATGGGAGGTCCTCCTGATTGACGTGGTGAACGATGTCAGGAGAACTGTGCAGTAGAAGTCAATGCACACACCCTAGAGTTCCAGGTTTCGGGCCATATGAAACCCGTCATGTCGCAGTACTCTTGGCGAAAGTCCGAATCGGTCGGAATGGATTGTGGTACAACCCGACGATCAAACATCCAACGAAACACTCTGTCATCAGTGTTCTCGGTTGTGTCGGCAAATCTGCAAGTTGCCCAGATGAATGAGATCGAGTAGATCCATCGAATTCACTCACTTTGAACACGATAGGTGCGATTTTTGGTGTGCTGCATCGCTGCTCGTATGTACATCTGGTTCTGGTTCCCGAACCCCTCTATATGATCTGTGAACTAGAAAGTGGCGTGAAAGGAGATTCGTAACGCACGGGGATGACAAATGTGTCGCTTCGGATGCCAGAGATGAGACGGGCGGTGGGCTGCATGATAAAAATGACGTCAAGCATCAAAGGGAGAGGTCGATGGCCTTACGATAGTGTGGAAGTCGAACGCTGTGGCGTTGCCGACGGCATTTTAGAACTTGATCTACATCGCGAAAAAATGTGATCAGGAGCAGTACAAAAAATGGAACATACAAGCTCGTTCCTCTCTTGCTCTTGCGGGAAGCCATTATCGAGCTGGTATTTTTCAGACTATCAGTAACGGGAATGCGAGTCGTATGACGGGACTTACTCTTCGGGTACTGGGTATTGCTGACTTTTAATCCATTGGATAATCGAGTCTCGGGTCTTATTGTTTTCCAGAATGGAAGCGGAACCTTTCTTCTGATCTGTATCAGTCCTCCAAGAAATTGACGGATGGGATCGTGTCTCGCTGACAACTGCACCCACAGAGTGCCTAGCGGAGTCAAGTATACGGCGTATGTGTGACTCCAAACTGTATAGGAGCCGTGACACGACAAGGGCTACCGAGGGCAATGACAAATCAAGCTCGAGAAGAGTTCTTATCTCGCCAAAATGAACGCGTGACTGAAACGAGGGCATCGGCTATAATTAAAAAATCTCAGAGGGATGAATAATCACACACCAGAGCACTGTTGGGAGACGCGTCCTCTTCGAACCACCCCACAAATAGTTTGATCGTTGTGTCGTACTTCGAGAACTCCAAACCAACCAGCGGATCCGACTCGGAGTCGCTGATGTGCCGCACGGCCCGCTGATAGAGTAAGCTAGACATTACGTAAGTTCCATCCGATCTTTTTCAGCTTGACTCGGAGCTCACCACCCTGAGATAGCTCCCATCATCCGCGTATATTTGCGTGGAATTGACCTCTTGAACGTTTTCGTTGATCAGCTTCAGCATAAAAGTAGTGCGCTGCTTGCCGCTCACGCGTTAGCTACGGCCTTATCTTGTATCCGTACAGTTTCACCACGCTGATTGCGAGTTCAGATGATATGAAAGAGTCAGTGAAGACCTTCCTGAATACATTGTTGGCATGCTGAGATTGGACTACTTCGACGATGCCGTAGGCCAAGTCGAGGGGTTCCAAATCTTCGGTGATATTATGCAATATGGTAACCCATCCACTGCGTATTGCCATCCTTTCGCGCTCACTTACCGGCCCAGCTGACTTGCGGGAAAAGATCAAGGACTACTACATCACCGAAGTCCTGAATGCCAAGCTAGGAGCTGGAAAACCCAAGGAGCTTCGGACAAGCCTTATCTGTTTGGACATTTTCAGGTCTTTCGGTAGGGGTTGCAACGCAGAACCAATCTTTGTTTGCTGACCTATACTCAGATCCGGATGGACCCTGGACTCGCGAGCTCGTTGCCAAGAGCCTGAACCATCTCCGGAATCTCCATCCCTCGAAAATCATCTCGATTCTCGACATCATCAACCCCCCGTTGCTCGAAGCCTTCAAGGAAGTCTACCGTACGTCATCCTTACTTGCGCTTGCGTACCACGTGAATGCGAGTTTGGCTGATGGATATGTGACAGTAATCCAGGAATTGATGGAGGCCGACATGCATCGAGTGATTCGGACCCCAAGACTCTGCGACGATCACGCATCAAACCGTCGAATCTACTCTTCAACGCCAACTGCGATCTCAAGATGCGCGACTTTGGTCTCGCCCGCTCTGTCAAGACCGCTGAGCCGTCGGGCACCGAGACGGGGTTCATGACGGAATACGTCAACGCGGTGGTGCCGCGCCCCGGAGATCATGCTCACGTTCAAGCAGTATACCAAGGTGATCGACGTATGGTCCGTGGGGTGTATCTTGGCGGAGATGTCGTCTAGGAAACCGCTGTTCCATGGCCATGTTTATCATCACCAGCTCTCGCTCATATTGTACGTGCTCGGGATGCCGACGTTGGACGAGTTTTATGTGATCACGATGTGGGATTATATAACCATTTGCACAGCTGTACCCGCCGTTGGCGGTAGACTTTTTGACAAAGACGTTGGTAGGTGTTGGGTCGTGAAGCTCGTGAGCGGTCTGGCTGATCATCGTCTGGTAGACATTTGATCCGAAGAAACGGATGACTGTCGAGGAGGCCCTAGCCCACCCATATTTCGAGGCATACGTATGTGTCGTCGTCGGTTTAATCTCTCGTGTCGCTAATGGCGATTAGCATGATCCCCTCTCGACCCCGAGTTCTTCGAGTTTGACTGTAGGCACACATTTTTCCAGTGCATACCCCGTCTCATGTCGCTTTCAGTGCACAAGGACGATATAAGCCACGAGCAGCTTAAGGAGCTACTGTATGAGGAAATGATGTCCTTCTGCTCTGCACCCGTCACCTAATCGGTGTTGCGCCGTCGAGCAATCAATCAAATGTGTACGGTCTGGAGGACGACTACTGGATGTATTACTGGAAGATTTTGAACTGACGCAACGACTGTCGTCACTGCTGACCACGCAGGTGATGCTGTGGCCACCTTGGGGTGACGTTTTTGTTGGACGTTGTCAGTATCATTAAATGCTCGTTTTGTTGTCACGAGAACAAGTTTTACTTTTCTGATTGGTTTCTCTTGTTGTAATCTGGTGACATCGGTGCCAGGCAAAAGCATACATTTCATTGGAGTATCGATAAGCTCTATAGCACTAGGAAGCCCGTTCTCCGTTGGCAGACACCCCCGTGAAGCCCATCTGCAGTACTGAGTCGAAGAGGAACACGCGCTTTGCGGCTCGATGCTGGCATGCCCAGTCACAGACCAGCATGGCGTGCGTCTGAGACAGGCAATTCCGTAATGCCGTTAGTGTCACTAGCGAACGCGGTCGTTCCCGTTCACCGTGACTGTACCATACTACTATATCGACGTTATCGAGATGGGCGAACAATCTGATCGACATGTACATCAACCTCCCGTCCAAGAACCACTACCGCTGTCCGGCGAGTTATGCCAGCAAGGGCTACCGCACACGGAGGATGGCCGTTCCCGCTCATTATCAATGTCAAAAATGCCAAGCTTCTCGCAGAAGCTCTGGTTCGCAAGCTACCACTTGATGTCTCCAACATTGACTCCAAGAACTCGTACCTTACGCAGGTGTTCCCAGAGTGGAACATCCAAGTCTACACCGTCCTCATCTCATAGTGGCACGAACAGCGTGGCAGGGCAAAATTATCCTGGGAATCGCGGCTCGGACAGTCTTGTTTACGATTCATCATCACATGCCAGATGTATCCCAGGTTCGTCTATCAACAGTAATTGCTATGCATTATCCTTGATGTAGTGATACAGCCTTTCCATCCTGGCGACTCGATCAACCGATATATGCTAAGGTTCGTACGCTGCCAGTGACCACGCTGTTGACAGTGTATCTCATTTGGCATCAGAACCTCAGTCGAGGGTTGCATTCGCGCATGACAGCCCTTGGATCGAAATGCTGGAAAGAGTTGATTGTCAACATTACCAAATGATTACTATGGGGAACGGCAAGTTTCGAAAAGTTCGTCCCATGGCCCGACGCTTAATTTTCACAGGGACCATGTACCTTCAAAGAGGTTAGGCCATTCTTCCATGCTAGCGTTGGCCTTATGCCCTTGGTGTGCGTTTCACGGCTCCATAGCGCGAGCTTGTTGATGACTTACTCGGCAGAACACTGTGCCCACGCACGAGATCTCCTACCCTTACGCCGAACGCGTGAGACGGCAGAAAGCAGAGAAAGAAGCCGACACTGTGACGCCGGAATCCCAGCCATGTCTTGTGCCTTTTTCCACGTACTCTGCAATACGCGCCGATAAGGAGGAAAGGATTGTCATCTCAAGTACGAAATTCATTCGTTTTTCAAAGTCACACAATTGATAACGACGACTAGGTATCCGAACAACGGACGTCGCTCTGGGCCTTAGACGACTTCCCACTGACTTTTATGCAGTAATACGTCACAGCGGCCTCGAATGGAGAACCGAAAATAAACCTTCGTCGGTGGGTCGCGATGTCGTTGAGTTAGATGGACCAATCCCAATGTGAGATTGAATCCCTCTTCTCCCACTATGGATCGTGCTGACAAAGGCACTAGATCGTCAGATCCTTCAGCAACCATTTGCATCGAAATCTATGCTTCTAGCCGATGCTAGGTAGTGGAGAGTAACTGCGAAAGATAACGGTCACGGTACAACAACTGTCGCGGTGCAGCGAAAAAGACATTAGTGAGTAGGACAGCCTGAGATTATTGTGCAGGGGTCCAAATGCTCACTCCATGACAGCATTTATGTTCTTTCCAAAAGATGGAGACGTCGTGTCCCCATGCACATCCATTTCCGTAGCTACGAAATGGTGGAAGCGCGAGAGCGGTAATTCATTGACGTCAAGGCCCCGTTGGGTAAGTCGGCGACTCGTATCCACATGATACTTGTTAATTCGTACGTTCCAATAGTCCTACGCGGAGCCCCGAAGTTTCTACAGATAAGGGCCGTAGCGCTCTCTCGCGTTACCAAAAACATGATCTGGAACGCTCGGTTAGAGAGTCCCAATATGCGCTGAACATGTGTCCGACAGACCATCCTTGTCGTGGAGCCACTCAGTGCAATATAGCGATGGTCGAGTTGATCTACTTTCAAGTGGAGGTGGGGATACTCGCCTGGAAGCCACTCTTCGGATGTATCACGATGCACTTGCCATCCGTCCTGTGGGTCACCCTGATCGTCCCTCCGCCCTTATTCACACAGCGACGGCGCATCTTGTGCGATGCCAGAATGGGAAATACTACGCCGAAGAGGGGCAGGCACAAACATTGCAGGTGGATGTATTGGGCAGCCGGTCTACTGGAAGTCATGCGAAGCAAGCTGCTTTTCAACCACAGCGTCCTGGATGTAACATGGGCCTCGAGGAACCGGATCTGCAATCGGCGGCAGATACAGATCTAGGGAATCTCAGCGTCTGGTTATTGGAGCGCTTTGAACGGTTCGGCGACCGAGCCGACCTACAACAGGCAATTGCTATTTTACAGGAGCTGGCCAGGTCTACGTCTATTTGGGATAACCGGAGCCTCGTGTCACTGAAAAATCTTGGTGCCGCATTTCTATATCGATTCAAGTGCCTTGGTGAATTGGCTGACCTCAAACCTGAGGGCGCCATTTCGAGGTTGAGGGATGCGGTCGACCTCACTCCTCACGGTCATCCAGACCAGCCCGGCCGTCTGAACAACCTTGGCTACTCCTTTTTAACTCGTTTCGAGCGCTTCGGCGATGTCTGCGGCCTCGAGGACGCCATTTCGAGGTTGAGGGATGCGGTTGACTTCACTCCCCATGGTCACCCCAACAAGCCCAGCCTTCTTCACAACATCGGCGCCTCCTTTTCAACTCGTTTTGAGCGCCTCGGCGAGGTCAACAACCTCGCAGATGCCATTTCGAGGTTGAGGGATGCAGCTGATCTCATTGCTCCTCACGACCACCCCGACAAGCCCAGCCGTGTCAACAACCTCGCCAACACCATTTTAACTCGTTTCGAGCGCCTTGGCGAGTCCAGTAACTTCGAGGATGCCATTTTGGGGATGCGGTTGACCTCACTCCTCATGGCCACCCTGACGAGCCCCACCGTCTCAACAACCTCGGGAATGCCATTTTAACTCGTTTCGAGCGCCTCGGCGAGCTCGGTGACCTCGAGGATGCAATTTCCCTATATTTGCACGCTGCATTGACCCCTGTTGGCCCCGTCAGTATTCGATTTCGTGCATCACAAAATTAGATATCACGCACTCGTCGTATCTGCTATAACTCTCCTCCATACATGCTCCGTTACGATCAGCCTCCTTCCTCAACTTGCATGGGCCGGCCTCAGTCTCACAGATCGCTAGAATGAGCTCATGAAGGGTTCCGATGTGGCACGGGAGGAGGCGGCAGCAGCAGCTCTGGACGCTGGGTTACCTGAAACCGCGGTGGAGTGGCTCGAGCAAGGTCGCTCAATTTTGGGGACGGCGGTTTCCACACTTCGATCGATTTCTCCCTCGAAAAAAGTTTTCTCAGCTCCGTGCCTCAGCTCACTCTGGACCGGTGGTCATACGCAAAGCCGCTGCAATGCATTGATCATTCTCGCTAACGTGGGCCATGTTGTTCATGTTCCGCTTCCCAACTTCACACTGAAGCAATCCACGGGGCTTCTGGCGACCTGAAGAATATCGATTGTTCGCCAAGACGACAACAAAAAGTGATGCTGGGCGGCCCCAGTTGGGAATCCCTCCTACGTACTTTATGAGAAAAGTTTATGGGAAGACGTCGTAAAAACAGTCCTGGGCGCGTTGGCTTTCTCAGTGCGTGTTGTTTCATTTATTTTAGATTCACGGCCAATCCATTTACGAGGATTATCGCTGTCTCTGGCGATCACAGCTTTGACCAGGCAACGCACGCCGCACTTTAGGCTGGACTCACCGCGTCGGTGGTTCTTCCCCATGGCATGGATCGATCGATTACGGACGCCAAAAGTATGCAACATGTTCAAAGCATTACCACATGCCATGCGTATTGTAATTATGTTCTGAGCGTTGCCGTGGCGAATGGCCAAGCACTACCATTGGACGACGAGTTCAAACCCAATGTCAAGGCGCTCTTTATAGCGTTCCACGAACCCACTGTTCCTCCCAAGGTATCCGCCATCGCGGCCCATTTCGCTTCGTGGCCTACCGAAGTGATCGTGACGGATGCGCGGGGATCCAATCCCACTTTCGTCCTCTTTGCCAGTCCCCACAATCGCAGCGTCAACATCACCGACGTCCGGAGCAAGCAGGACCTCCTCTTTATATCCCTACGCAAAGCTAGATACCCCAAAGCCGCCTGCGACGTCTCCGTCTTTACCATGTCATTCACTCGCAATTGACGATTCTTCCTTAGAGCAAAGATCAGGCGGTATTTTGGAAAAAAAGGAAAGGGGCACGGTCGACGCGTTTTCTGTCGGAAATTTACCCGGCCAGATGGCCGCGGAACAAGGATAGAAGGGCTCTGCCTGCTCTAGCATCGAGGAAACCATTACCTTCTTGATGAACGCAGTCGCCACTGGACGCATCCAAAAACGAGTTTACGATAACTCCATTGCATATTTGGTCTTCCCGAGCAAGCCGCGGCGCGCGTGGAGGTCGTCCCCCGGCGTTGTTCGCAGTCCGTGTCTCGCAGTGGTCGCTGGTCTCCTCCACGGTCGTCGGCTCTTTTCATAGGGTCGTGATGCACGGAAAGACCATGTTCTTGGACAGAACATCATATCCAGCAGCGATAGGCAAGGACGTTTCTGGTGCCGCTGTCTCCCGACCTGTAGGTGATTCCCTTACGGTCGCGGTCCCCGTTGCGCAGCCAGAATTTGTTCCGAGCCATGCGTCCATGAAAAATATTGATGCCCACCCACCGGCTCACCCCGCGCCCGGCCCGTTGGGAGCCATCATCCCTACTCCGTCGCAGTCCTCATCCCGCTTTCCACCGACGTCACATTCTTTCGGTGAAACAGTTCAGCCAACGAGATATGTACGACCTCTTCTCCTTGGCACATGAAATGCAGCTCCAAGTGGAGTGGAACTCTCGATATCCTCAAGGGCAAGGTTCTCTGCGATCTGTTCTATGAACCCTCGACTCGCACGAGCGCTTCGTTGGACGCGGCGATGAGGCGTTGCGGCGGTGGGGTCATCCATGTCAACACGAGCACGTCCTCGGTCCAGAAAGGAGAGACATTGGCCAATACCATCCACACCGTCGGTTGTTACGCGGACGCGATTGTGCTCAGACACCTCGATGTTGGAAGCTCGCAACTGGCTGTCAAGTTCTCCCCTGCCCCGGTGCTGAACCCAGGGGTGGTATCGGAGCATCCGACGCAGGTACTATGCGTATTCGTCCACGCGCCACAACTTGACAGACACTCAGCACTCACCCAAGGCGCCCCTGGAGGTCTATACCATTCGATCTGAGCTCGGAACTATCAACGGGCGCACGATCACGCTGCTTGGAGACCTCAAGAATGGACGGACCGTGCACAGTCTGGTGACCCTGCTCAGGTGCCACTACACCGTTCAGCTCAATTTTGTCGTGCCTCTGTGCCTGTCGATGCCAACCAACGTCGTGTCTACGGCCTGCAAGGCTGGTATGACCATACGACAGCTCGAGTCCCTGGAAGAAGTGTTACCTGAGACGAACGTTCTCTACGTGACCCGAGTCCAGAAGCAGAGGTTCGCCAACGAGTCCGAGTGGAAGAAGGTCAAGGATTCGTACCGGGTCCACCACGCGTTCTTGTCTCGAGGAAGATGTGATCGTCATGCGCCCGCTGCCCAGGGTCAACGGTAAGCCAGCGTGCAGGCATGTGTTGGCGTCGTGGGGGTACTGACGCTGCATTTAGAAATCGATCCCGAAGTCGACTTTGATTCGCGTCGCGCGGTGTACTTCCGCCAAATGCCTACGGGACGCTTTGTACGTAGCTGCATGATCCGTATTGCTTTATTCTGACCGACGCGCTGTCACGTAGACTCGGATGGCACTCCTCGCCATCGTTTTAGGAACTGTTCGAAATGAATATTGGAATTCGCATCGACTACGAGTATGCTTCCATGAGCAGCGACAATGTATGCACCAGGTATGCGTCTGATTTACACCAATACGAACAGCAAATGAAAAGAAAGAACGAAAGTACAGGCGAGCATCCACACAAGGTGCCAAACCCTGGCTCAGATGTTCCAAGGGCAGCTCGAAACGCGCCGGATTTTGCGCATCTCGTCGATCGGGTAAAAAAGGCCGTGCAGCATGTCATCGATAGTGTCGCGTAGCATCTCCGAAATGCGAGGAGATGCGGCGAGGACGGTAAGCTTCGTCGACTGGAAGACGTCGAGGTCCACGCAATGTCAACATCGGCAAATTGGCAATGCCTACACGGGCCAATCTCCATGCCATCCTAGACACATGTGATGAGTCTGGTACGTTTAGCTACAACAGTGTCTGCGCCCTCGTCCTTGTCGCGTGGCGAAGGGTTGGGCGGCTGCCAGTGCACTGGCCGGAAGCCCATCCTCCTCGTCACCGTGTCGTTGACAGCGGTTGCTCGTCGACGACACTGCGGTGTCAGCGTCGTTGTGTGGCAAGGGACGGGCTCGTATGGCATGTCGTACGCCCCATCGTCGTCGCTGTCTGAGTTGTCGCGCCCTCGCGTCGTCCTCATGGCATTGCGAAGGGGCGGGCGGTGGTGGCAGCGTGCAGTGCTCCTCCTGTCTATGTGGCTGGCTCATCGGCGACAGTGGTGTCATTGTTGCTGCGCTGCGAAGGAAGGGGCGGAGGGGGCTGCATGGGACATCCCATCATTGTCATCGCTGCGGCTGAGTACCTACCATCGTCCTCGTTGCGTGGCAGGGAATAGGCGGCCCGTGCTACGGCGGCGGAGAAATGGTTATGACATTGAGAACTGGACCATGACAAGAGATGGTAATACGCGTACCACGAGTTCCGCACACTCAAACAGGTCGTTCCGGCCGAGTGTTGCATCCAATAATAATATCTGTTGAAGTCATCGTGCCAGTGGCTCAGCAACTTGGACGAGCGTAGCCTGAGGTAAGCAGTGCGGGCCGGCTTTTCTCCGCGCCGCCAGTGCATCAGGCCCCTTCCTCCTCCAGTCGCGCTCGCTCAGTCGTCGTCGTCGCACCACACATCCTGCCTCAAACTTTCGTTTTCCAGCTTTCTCCTTGCTGGGCCTCGTCACCCCTCAAGCACTCGCTGCGAGGCTTTCCCACCCGTCCCGCAGCCCACGCCTCCGGATGGGGTCGTGTAGTCGTTTGGGCCGAAGCGCTCTTTCCCGTCCCACTCCCTCCGCTCCTCTCTCTCCTGCCCCTGGGATCGAACCGTAGCGACATCCGAATATCTCTGTCAAACTTCCTCCCATTGCGATGTACCGAATGCGGAGCCCTCGCTGTGAGCTCACTGGCAGCCAGACACCAAGGTATGTATATTCATGGGTCACGTCGGCAGCTGGTTTACCCTCCGGTTCAAGTCCTCCGAGACCTTCACGACGCAGACCATCGAGCGACCTAGACGTCACCAGGGGCCTCCATGCAAAGGAAGTCTTAGAACTCCACTGGGACATGGATCACGGACGAAGACATCGAGTGGCTGGTCCCAAGAGGCGTCAATGCCGTGCGGATCCCGATACGTTCCGTCCCCTCACATGCGATATCTTACATCAGACCATGCATATAGATTGGCCGCTATCATTTATGCAGCCTCGATCGCTCCTTATTGTCAGGGACGGTTTTTCACGGTCTTGATGGTATATTCGGAGGTGCTTGGATCCAACTCGTGCGCGCTCGGGACTACCCAGTGTCCTGTTTGGTCTGTGGCCCTGTCCGTCCTTCCCGACTTCCTAAAATGACCCACAGATTGCACGCCGCTCCCAGAAAGCAGAACCAAGATTCAGACTTCCTCTTCTACAACATTATTCGCCACTCGTTCTGATATGGAGCCTGCCGTCTGAGTCCTTCGCGCTTGGTATCTACGGCGCGGTCATTGCGCCCGATTTATAATTTCATTGGAACTTCAGGTCTGGGTCTTGATCGTCGCCGGTTCCTGAAAGTTCTGGTTTCTTTTTTGGACAAGTGTTTTTTTCTTCTAACCCCTGTTTTTTGGGGCTGAGGGCCTTTTCGGATGAATCCTAAACTGGGACTGCTAACGCCTTTCGCAGTCACTGTCTCACTTCACGATGTGCTTCTCAGGGAGCGGGTTCAGCCCAAGATGGGGAAGGTGGATATTGACTACCAAAAACTGCATGACGCGTTCTTCAAGTTTACAACGAAACCTGTGGCCACGAGCTTTGGGAAATGTGAGTGTATTTGAAGTTGTAATTGCAATCATGTACCGACTTGGGGCACTTTTTGCCTAGGTATTACGAGGGGAAAGAATCCGAGACGTCGTTAAAGGAAAAACGACCGGGAGATCTGTCCCCCGAACTCGTGGAAGCC
>JBBPOD010000713.1:0-14918 GCA_038091255.1 Tylopilus intermedius | reverse complement strand
CCGCTCACAAGCATACCATTCAGACGCAACGGAGGCCTTGTCGTTGTCCACTTTCCGGTCGGTTTCTGAAGCTCATCTTCGAGGTCCTGCATGGAGGACGCGATCATAGAAGGCGCGACCTGGGCATAAACCACAAATCCACGGGATGTCTCGGGATAGTCACCTGACAGTCGTAAAGATTCGCGGACCATAAGAAAACGGTACATGTCTTTTACTTTGTTAACCTGAGAGAGCGGCTCTGGTTGAATGACGCAGGCTGTATCGTTCCGAATATTTTCCGGGACGATAACAGGTACATATCGGATGTCGATGTTACGTCTGTCCAGGATGATAAGTATAATCCAAATAACAAAGAAGATACCTCACCCCTTTGGTTCGGCAAAACCGTAAATAGACCCGTTTGCAAGAAAGTCGACACCATCAAACTCGAGTGGCATCTCTTCCGCGCGAGCTTGATCTGTAAAGTCGAATCTTCCCTATAAACGACCTGCCAGTGTCAGAAAGGTCCACAGTGTGGTGCATGAAGGGGCATACACGAATCATGGCAATCTCCTCTGAGATGCCCTCTATCTCTAGGGGCGCATGGTCGACGACACTCCACGATAGATTTGTCACCGCAGACCAATTCCAACTTCCCAGTTTGTCATTTATCTCGGTCAGGTTGACCG
The DNA here is from genome assembly GCA_038091255.1 of Tylopilus intermedius. Lineage (NCBI taxonomy): Eukaryota > Fungi > Basidiomycota > Agaricomycetes > Boletales > Boletaceae > Tylopilus > Tylopilus intermedius. The sequence goes on along the minus strand of JBBPOD010000713.1, from coordinate 14,250 downwards.
TCGACATGAAGGACAGGGCATGTGACTTTCCACGGGACGTCAGACGACTCGAGGCTGGAAGTGTGATGTTGTAAAAGTCGAGAGGGCCCCGGATGAATCCGGTCGTATTCGAATAGTAAGAACCAAGGATAGGGTCTATCTTGGGCCCATAGGAGACAAAGGACTGCACGAGGGAGTGCCGACTCTCCAGCTACCTGTGGCATCAGCACGCTGACGGACAGCACGGTCGAATACGCACCAATGTAAAGTTTGACTTCTCGCCGTTCAACCAGGCAGTATAGTTGGGCAGTTGGTCGTTCATGGTCTGCAGTACGTCCTGGTATTGACCACGTGCAAGAAACTCGTCGCCGGTGTGGCTTGTGAACATGAAGAGCATGAATATGATGAATACAAAGGAAGGAATAGAACTTCGTCGTTGCTGCTGCTGCATCCGCACGTCGTTGGGCGATATCGCATTGGACGAAAAGAGAGGCAGTCCGAGTCACATGACCCCTTGATCTCCAAGCGCTGGACACACTTTCACTCGGCGTTGCAGCTCGCGATCAACAGAGCCGCGCACAAGTGGACGTATGTATTCTTTATCTCCTTTCAACGCGACGCGCTAGAACGCGACAGATACGAAGACTTTCAGGAATGCTTCTCGCTGTGGTGCAAAGAAGAGCCCACGGCGCAGAGGGCATCTATGACACGATCTCGCGACACATGGAAGATCAGATACACGTATGTATCATCCGTCTCTCTAGTATATGCTGACGGCAGAATGTGATAGGCGAGCTGTGAGACGTTGTCCAGAGACTTTAACGTACGCGAAAGCATCAATATTCTGCATCGCGTCGTCAGCGACGCACGCGCAACAACGTGGTGAAACGGAAGGAAACGACGTTTGGAAAGAAGACCTGGAGCCACGTACTGCGGTTCGTGCTCGGACAGTCCCGGTGCTAGGTCGGAGGTAGAGAAGCTGAAGGACGCTACACACTGCAAGTATTTTCCTTTGCAGTTACCGTCGTGCTTCAACTGACTGGCCTAATCAACAGCTCGAGGAGGAAAACCAAGCATTGTTCGTGGAAATGAAGAACAAACGTGCAACGACAACGGGACGTGGACACCAAGACGGCTGAATTATTGAAAAACTTTGACGAAGTGCGTCTCAAACTCACCCTGTTGTCACGAATCTCACTCTTTGATAGGTGTATTCAAAGTGGAGCAAGCTTCCTCACGATGAGATCAGTCTGTGGGTTTTGCAAACAGCCGAAAATCTACCCCAAGCGCAGTCTGTCTAACTCGCCGGTGCCGTCCTAACATTACCCATACGTATGCTGAACATTTAGCTCTCGCGGGCCCGATCCCACTGTGTATCCGTCGTGGAGGTGGATATACGAGTTCGGCCAGCATTATGACCTGTCGGTCCAAGTCATGAACGAAGCTACCAAGTGCGGACGCGATACAGGCCTACTTGAACTGAACAACCTGAGCATCTAGGACAGATATCAATTGGTAGGCTATAGCCTTTACGATAGTGGCATCTTGACAAATTGTGGCCCGTCCATCTGCAAAGTAGTATTGTAACGTTATCGTTTCGTTATCGTTTGACAGCTCGACACAGACCACTCGAGAGCTCTGATTGGATGATGACTAACAAAACGGCAATCATATGACCAAAAACGACACCATACCGGGACTAACTAAATCGGGCTACCTAAAAGGTCGGCCAAATGCTCGCTAAACCTTTGATGAGTCATGAGGTGACGGCTAGTACATCATCAGCACTATTTGCAGTCGCAGCACCTTGACTCAGTTGAGTTGAGAAGTCTTCAACCTGAAACTGGGCCTCAATTGAGACGACGTGTCGGAACAACCACTGGAACTATGTACTACGAACACATCGTGCCTTTAGACACCCTAACGGTGGGTGACGACAACACAACACTATGTGTAGTAACAAAAACCTGTGTCAGTGGCAGGGGGTTCAGGTTCGTTCATCCTTTTTCCCGCTTAGCACTGATGGGCCACTGAAGCGGATCAATCGGATCTGAATCAGATCCTGGAGATGCTCAATTTTATCATCGTTGCTTCCATTGGAGTCACATCCCTTATATGTAGCACCGCAGCGGTCATGTAAGCCTAATTATAACTTCGATTGTGCTGAATTGAGCCCGGATTATGTCTCTTCCATGGCGATCTGTGCGATCCACTGGATAGCTTTGCCTGGGGTGACACCAAGGACGATGACGCTGACGATAGTAATGACAATTCAGAGTTGGAGACCATATATGGTTCCGTACCCTCGTCGCTGATCGAGCCTGCCCCCGTAATGAACGATTACACGCGTGCGTTGCGATTGATCGTCCGTCTGCAGCACCCTTTCCCTGCGTTATTGTTGCAGCAACAGCCCAGTGGCGAGTTCAAGCGTGTCGCCGCTGAGCAGGACATCATCGTTCCCCGAATTGATTGCTCGATGGATCTTGCGGCGGATATTCACACAGGCGTCGTGGAGATATTATGACAGCAGTTACCATTGGTTGTATTTTTGCTGGTTCGCGCTATCGTTTTCGCCATCGCGTGTTGTATAAAATTGGAGCTCTCAAAGTGTAGCTATGTTTGACTGTGGGTAGTCTACATTCGGTTGCTATCTGCTCTATGGAGACAGGATCGCCGACTGGCCATTCAAAGGGCCTCCCTTGTCATAATAGACCTGAGATCTAACAGTCGATAATTCAAATTCAAAAACAACAGCATACCTACACCAGAGCCGTGTAACTTGGAGAGTACTACGGCTGGTTGTTACGCGGATTGGTGTTTCTTGCAGTGTATGCGTTCGGTGAGGTTGACTGTGAGGATATGGTATGCGTCATTGTTGACAACGGCGATCAATGTGGAGAGGTGGTTTAATTCGCGGAGTTACGCAACCGTTTCCACGAGTACACGTACGTTGCAATAACGGGAGACCTTCTCCTTTCGACGAGTCCTTCAAGGAGGAACCCGGGAAGACGGGCAAAAAACGTGCTGCAGAAGTCGTCGTCTCTTTTCGAGCGCTTTGCGTGCTTAGACGTACCGCCCGTCCAACGGCCACTACCGAAATAGACAACTTAGAATTTCCTTCGCGAGCGCCTCGGACGGCGCTGGTAGTCCTAAATTTCATTCAAGACAATCTTGGGGTGAAAACAGATCAAATGTACGTCTGGGAAGTAGCGCTCGGCAGCGCGAAAGGAGGAAAAAGGAGACATACACCGAATACGTAACTCATGGGGAATAGCTTTTCGCGCCTGCTTGAATGAGTCCAGCGCATGTTGATTCCCGCTCCTCCCCGGAGTCATCTGTCTAAGTAAGGGTTGCATTCGAGCCTGAACAAACGTTTGGTCATTTGTGTACTCACCCTGACGGGGACATATGGTGACCGCTCGCAAGCTGGCACTGCCGCGGTCAAATAATCTATGTGGGAAAAAACATTGCTGTGTTTTTCGCAATTAAACAAGACGGCTGCCTGAACGCAGAATGTTGATACTAGCAGTGACGCAGATCACGGCCGTACCTTTATCAACGAGAACACCCTTCTCACTTGAAGGTGCTTCACCGACGGCCTGATAAAATACTGGTCTCGATGATTCGTGGTCACCAGTTCTGAGGAGAGCGGCTGTATGCGCAACACGACCAATGATGGATTGAGCCACTATTTCTAATTGGCGCATAAAGAGACCGGTGAGCGACTGCACGAGCGTGGTAAAAGGGATTGAAGGGATCCAGAACGTCTGCATGCAGGAGTCACTCGACGGGAGTCAGATCACCTTGCATCCATGATTTAAACTGCGTATCGCCGATCTGTGTCAGAGGTAACGTGTTTCTGCAATGTATTGATTAACAACTTGAAAGACGGCGCGAGGTTAATGATTGGATACTTACAATAAGAAGCGAGCACGTACGCACGTTAGATTCGCCGACATCGCAAAACTGATCACTAACTTGAGGTCCACTGTCAAATGTGTCTCTGGAAGAATATCACGCAGACTTCGTACGATGACTTTGCCGTTGCGTTCCCCGGTCGCGAGGCAGTTGTTATTGAGGGAGAGCGCAATGGACCCGACCTGGCTCGTAGTATGCTTGGTGGTGAACCCAATTTACTGCCTGGAAGAGGCGTCCAAGAAAGATATTGCGCGATATGCGCCGACGATGGTAACATTTTGGTTGCGTGCCAGAATGACAGAACCAGGCCATGCGCTGCAAGGAAGAGAAAAGGTGCTGAGCAAAGATCCAGATGACGTATCGAATCGCTTGGCTTGACAATAGGGTGAGCCAAGAAGAACCCGGGATGCCAAGCAGCAGCTCGCCGGCCTGAGTGTCGCCGTTGTGGACGAGTCGGATCGATTTTGGATTGGTGTCACATCGGCCGTCTCCTTCAAGCTCGAGTTTCCCACTGTCATCACGTAACCGTCGCTCGAGTGTTTTTTGCCCGTCGCAGACTTGGTCGAATCCGAGTTAATGTAATTCAGGCTCGTATCAAAGACTTCCTCGCGGGTCTGCCCGCCCCATACTCTCACCGTTCACGTTTCCCCTCTTGTGGCTTGGAATATTCATCAGCCTCAGTCCACAGACCAGCCATTTTCGATCCGGAGACATCGGACGGACGGTACGTGTAACTACACAAAATGGTCGAAAAGAGACGATGACTTCTGCAGCATACATCTACTCAAATAAATCATTGCACCCCTCTACACCAATCGCCCTTGTTAACAACAACATATACAATATCCTCAACCGCTCTCGTCGAACGGATGCACAGCAAAGAAGCAGCCGTAGTACTCTCCAAGTTATGCGGCTCAGAAGGCCCTTCCAACGTACAAGACGACGAATAGAGTGGCGAAAGATGGAAGGGAGACTCACGCGGCGAGAGCACACGAGAGGGTATTGAGAAGGACGTCGACCCATTCTAACCCAACCCCGTCAGCGAACATCCAACCTACCGTCCTCCCCAATATTCTCAAAAAGAACTGCGTCCCTGAGAAGAGCGTACCAGCGAAGAGGACGAGGTGAAAGTGAAGGTGAAGGTGAAGGTGAAGACGATGTGAGTCTGCCACGACGCTCAAAGCACCCAAGCCGCCCCCAGGGGAGCTCAGAACGCGTCGACGGGATACGTCAGTCCCTCTCTTACCCGGAACGGTCTCTCTCATGTGCGCAGAGAATTCGACGTTGGAAGGCGCTCAGAGCTCGCGCTCCATATGTTTCACTTATTTGTCTCATTGCGCATGTGAGTTTTCCCCGAGGCACTCAATGGATACGCCAGCGGATGACTCAACTCGTCCCAGCTGTTTCTGTCACAGGTACAGGCCGCTGCTGATGTCTTCCAGACGCACATCAACGTACTCTTGGCCCCCGAAGCTGACTCTGCAAGGACTAGAGTGACCATCGGGGTACGTCTCCTCTTTTTTCCCTGATAAGCATGCTCACCCAAGTTCGTATCGTGTCATAGAGCGGACGCACTTTGTTCTCCATATCCTCAAGAGCGAAGAAGAAAAAGTACACTAGCCTTGGCAACCGAATGTAGACTAAGTACAGTTGAACATCACGGTTTGATAACTACACGTACACAATGCGATAGCCAAAACGATAGCGGAAAACAGCACGAAACGGCCAACATACAAACAAGGGCAGAGAATCACCGTCACAATATCTCCAGGACGCCGGTGTGAATATCCCTCGCAAGATTGATCGAACGGTCAATTCCGGGTATGACGATGTCTTGCTCGGCAGCGACGCGCTTGAACTCGCCACCGGGCTGTTGCTGGAGCAGCAACGCAGGGAATGGGTGCTGCAAACGGACGACCAATCGCAGCGCGCGCGCGCGCGCGTAATCGTCCATCCCTGGAGCGGGCACGTGACATGACGGCGACGTGGGCACGGGGCTAGGTTCTCTTGATCCGAATTGTCATTATCCTCGTCTTTTGCACTCCCCCATGTAAAGCTATCCAGCGGATCACACAGATCGCGAATCCACGGATGTACAAAGACGAGCCGGCGGGGCTCGGTTAGCGAGAGCCTGTTTGAGGTCTGGAATTCGACGTAGCCGATCCCTGATACCCGAGCACGATAGCAGCTCTCGAAACCGATCCCAGATCCTTGTATACTGAGCTTTTTGACTGCAAACGTGATGCATGGAAGGTGGAGTCGGCGATTGGCGAAGTGGGATGGAGGTGAACGGGTGACCCGGTCATAGACCAGCATGGCGTGGGTCTGAGCCAGGGAAACCGTAACGCTGCAACCTGCTCGTCCATGTCAGTGTCGCTGATGACGGGGGATGTTCCCGGGGGTCGATTATACACTGCGAGGCTGGCAGGAAGACAGCTGTTGTAGGATGAGGACGTGCCGCTCCAGGAAAGCACCGTCACTTCTCCCGAACGAGCCACGATCTCCTCCAGAAGATGCCCCAGAGCGGCCTTCCCTTTCCATAACACGGTACGATGTCGCTCTTGAAGATACCAATCAACGAGTAAGCAATGTCTTCTTCCACCGTCGCGTTTCGCGTCGAGGCAAGCCGCACTTTTTCACGGACGCTGAGGGCATCGGGATCGAACGAAATAAGAGTATCGTGATCAATTCCGATCGCATTCGCGAGTTCTTGCATGATTTCCGGTGACTCCTTGTGGTTTGATCGCGTGTCGTGCAAGTAAGGTTTCCAATCTCGTGTATAGAATCGAATTGCCCTTGCTGCGAGAAGTTCTTGTGCGGTCCAGGCCCGAGTCATCCAGATCATACTGCGTGTGAGCTGGCCAAGAGTCGATGGAGATATGACGTCTGCGAGATGTATGAATGTGGCTGCGGATGCTTCATACCATTGGCACATCATTGTGAGCGACTGGTTCAGGACAGTGCTGATCGTCTTGTCGATGCAGCAAGTATCGCTCCATGCCCATCGATATCCCTCCTCGCGAACCACTTCACAGAACCGGCGTAATTTCTCGTGACAGGGAGACGGATCCAGAGCCAAGACCGAACCGGCCGCATTGACGCCGTGGAACAAAGGCTCCTTCCTCTCCCAGACGTGCGATAGCGTCAAGTACTGAAAGTAATTTTCTATAACTTGGCGGATGCGTTCCTCATCCAATTCTTCCGTTATAGACGAGTGTTCCCCCATGCCGTTTGTCTATATGAGTCTTGGGACTGGTGTAAACGAGTGTCATTCGCTCTTCCAAAATTTCTCCCCGAAAAACGAAAGAATGACCAGCTGATGCGTTCATTTATCAACCGGCTGGTATACCCGACTATTCCACGACATATTGGTTAAACTTTGCCACTGCGCCACGCTTGCTCAAGATCACCCTGTATTCAACTCTGGTGCGCGGGCTCGCGAATTACTGTATTAGAGTCACACTAAAGGAATTTGCAAAGCTGCTCGCCAACTTGAAAAATATTATTCAAGTGAGTTCTATATGATCGGATAAACTAGCAAGGTCTAAGATACGCATTGAGATCTGGCGGCTTTATGTCGTTTTCATGTACGACTGGAAAGTCCTCATAATCCCTGTACGCAATGTGTTCATCAGATTCGTCTGTGGAAAGCCTCTGACCAAGTATGCACCACTGTCAAATTGTATTACCGGCTGGATATGTGGGTTCGTATGCGACCCTTGCTTGGTGTGCCGACTCATCTTGTTAGGTTCTGCATGTGCTGTCGCAGCCGTATGGGCGCATGTACATGATGACACCTATGTCAGTGGCTCATGATCTCGACATGCACACTCGAAGTCGCTCTCAGCTTATTCGTCTCGATGGCAATCGTAGCCCGTTTCTGTGGATGCGTCGCAATGTGTCTTTAATGACAGGTATCTCAAACGACCGATTCAGGTCTTCGATTTTCATCGTCATCGAGTCGGGTGCAATCGCATCTGTTTTCTGTGCCATTGTAGTTGCACTCTTCGTGTCGAATAGTCCTGCCGCGTTGGCCGGATTAGACATCGTTTCTCAGTTCGATGTATGTGTTGGCTCGCTGTTTCTCCCCTTGCACATTCTAACTTTCCTCCCTTTCGTAGGCATTGGTTCCAATCCTCATTATTGTGCAGGTCTCGCAGACCGATCGACATCGTACTTGAACGGATGCCCGCACTGGAGCTAGACAAGACCACATTCCGGACTCTCTACAAAAGCTCTCCACTTCGAAACCTCGCTCGCGGACGTTGGTACGAGGCGTTGATGTCTTGTTATTATAACTACCGCGGCGTCCCAATCGAGGACCCTACGAAGGACTTCTAATATATCCGACTGTAACATAGTAGTCACGTTCATTCGTAGCCTTCAATCTGCGACGCTGCAGGAACACAGGCAGTGTACCTGGTCTTACTTGTGGCTAAGAGTGCTTCGGAGAGCTGGTCCAGGATAACGAACGGGCGTTCTAGCTCTGCGAAATACGTATGAGTTTCACAGCGGAGGAGTCCTTGGTCCAGAAGTACAAACCTTCGACTCATCGATGTGCAGGGCCCAGCTCGGCCGGAGCTCCAGAAGTTTCAAATTTTATTTGTCTGACCGAAGTCTCGGAGCCCAATCGGCTGGTGACAAATACAAGTCAACATTTACATAATTGACTGTCTGCCATATTATGATATCCGCCCCGAGTCAGGCCTGATGCTCGGCACGCCGTGAAACGAGAACTTGGAGAAGTTTACGACACCCGACTTGAAGAAAAAAAGATATAGGACATGCTGCAGTACACACCGCCAAGACTATCAATTTGAACAGACTCGGAAACATTATCATCTCAGGCTGGCTCTCTGAAGGTATGGGTTGAGACAGTCTTGTACGGTACTAGTGTCTGGTGTCGTTCCTGTATGTTCGTTTCTGAAACTGACTCGCACACTCGCAGGCGTCAAGTAAGCTTGAACGATTGAAAACAAGCCCTTCGAATGATATTAATTAGTTGGTAGCTGTGTCATGTACGTCCTATCCATGTTCATTCTGCTTCGCGAAGGCATTCGTAAGGTCCCGACTGTGCGTTGGTAGGTTTCACTGGCAGCTTGCCTCAGGTTGCACGTCGCTAAATATATTGACAGGTACTCTTAGCGATGTCTATGATACTCTTTCTTCTCCGCACTGTCCATACCGGGGCATCCGTTCAGCAGCTCCTGGACGCGTCCGTCAATGCACCGGCCGGTATACCCGACTATTCTACGATATATTGGCTCAACCTTACCCTCACACCACGCATCATCAAAAACGTGGTTTATACCACTCTAGTATGTATTTTGTGCGCGTAGAAAATAAGGTCATGCTTAAGGAAATAACTAAGGTACTTGTCCAAGATTTTATTCAAGTAAGCTTAGTAGGGCAATATAATGTGGGTATTGCGATCAACTTATCTTATCAGATTTGACGGCTTTATATGGTTTTCATGCGTGACTGGAAGGTAGTTGTGTTTCCGGTAGGCACTTATAAACATCATCCACAGCCTATAGCTGACCCTGTATTACAGACTGCATTATTGGCGGGTTGCATGGGTTTGTAAACAACAACTCTACCTGCACGCTTGCCGCTAATACGTTAACGCCTGATAGGTTCTGCTTATACAGCAAATATCACACCCGCACTCCCGAATCACGGATTGTATGGTCCCGTTGTCCATCTCATTATAGCAGCAAGTGTGTTTGAAAGTATGTACCTTCAATACAATTGTCACGACGGCGATTGTTGTGCGTATCTGGCGAATGGGTCGGCACCTTCTTTGATAGGTACCTCGACCAGTCGATTTTCGCCTCTAATACACACCGTGATCGAATCCGGTTCCATCTGTACAACTTGCAGTGTCGTCGTGCTTGTCCTCTTTGTTTCCGATAGCCTCTCTGCGTTCACCGCATTTGATGTCCTTGCTCAGGTCGCCGTAAGTGTACATTCGCAATTCATTCTCTTCTAGAGGTTTGGTAATAGCTCTTCGTTCTGCAGGTTTTGGCACTAATGTTGATCATCGTGCAAGTTGGGCAAAGTAATCTGTATTGCACTCGACAAGCTGATTTCTCGGGAAACATCATGATGCCTCGGAATGAAACCACCGGCATCTGCGAAGCCGGTGTGCCTCGGGAGCAGGATCCAGACGTACCGCAGGATATTGATATTCCACTTCACACTATTCCATATCGCACATCGACTGTTACGCACAACGCACAGGCTTGATGACGTTTTTTCTACTATGCGTTCCACACATTTTTCTTTCACGGACCGGCGTTCGCGCTTTATCTCCTTTCCGACATTTTCATCGATTAGCCAGTGTGTTCGTGTGACACCCCTGAAGTCTTCTGCTCCTGACTCAAAAACCCACCGAGTAGGGACAACAGAACTATGCTGCTCTGAATCTTGCTGCAGATACGCTGGATAAGTGATTAGAAATTATACTCTGGTCATCTCATGCAAACAGGAAACAGTAGCTTGGATGTCAACTTATGAAGCGGGGCAGGGCCATGCTAGAGTGCTGCCACTGGCATTTCACGGCCTCTCAAGACCGATGGCGTCTCTCTAGCGTAGACAGTGTAGTCACCAGACTTACCGAAGTACCTGGCACCAACTTTGTGCGATTTGGCAAATTCGGACACCTTGAGTGTAAGCAATCCGTAGAGTCTACGCAAGAACAATGTGAACTTCCAGAGCCTCTGAGATAGCGCACACTAGCGAAGGAATGCAGCTAGATGTGATAGTTTTCGGTATTCCACATGACCAAGTCTTAGGCTCGGTCATCGACCACCGCCGCTGAGCGCTGGGCGTGTCGGAAATTTTGTGTTGGGGAACTTTATCCGACTCATTTGCCCTCCACAAAGCACACTGAAAGCCTAGTGCGCCTTCTGTTAATACTGCCAAGGCCGAAGACCATCACCGCTTCAAAGTCGTGATGCAACCCAAAATACAACCTTTCGGCCCGGGGATAACGAACGAAGCCATAGTATTGAAGTTAAAGTTCACGCGTTCACACCCACTGGGTAATCAAAATCTGGGTTCTCGATAATACAATTACGGCCCAAGCCAATTCTTCAAGTTTTTCCACGTGTGTTAGATGGTATTCCGAGTCGGCCACCAGGAAGGTTCGGAAACCACCGGGACCTTGTGTGACTTCTCGTCCGCCATCTCGTTTGAGTCATCTCTGCCATCCTGCTCCTCGTTTTGCAGGTCGCACCCTGCGCTCCTCATGGCGCATCCGCCGGTCTTCGACCGCAAGAACGCCACCCTCATCAGGGAAATTTCACTCAAAGGATAATATCATATATAAACTTATCTCATATATATTGACTTATAATTTAAATCACAATGATATACCATTTGATCATACTAGAAAATGCTAGGAAAGCTTTACAGCAATGATACCATTAGACAGCCTGACAAAACAATAATAATTGATAACACTCAGTTATACATGATTATCTTGTACCTTCCTGATTGGAGTGAACACCACTGTCAGCAGTGGACAACTGAACATGTGTGCCTTTCTGTACTATACTGAGCATCACTGTCAGCAGTGGATAACTGAACATGTGTGCCTTTCTGTACTAGATTGAGCATCACTGTCAGTAGTGGACAGCTGAACATGTGTGCCTTTCTGTACTAGATTGAGCATCACTGTCAGTAGTGGACAGCTGAACATGTGTGCCTTTCTGTACTATACTGAGCATCACTGTCAGCAGTGGACAGCTGAACATGTGTGCCTTTCTGTACTATACTGAGCATCACTGTCAGCAGTGGGCAACTGAACATCTGTGCCTTTCTGTACTAGATTGAGCATCACTGTCAGTAGTGGACAGCTGAACATGTGTGCCTTTCTGTACTATACTGAGCATCACTGTCAGCAGTGGGCAACTGAACATCTGTGCCTTTCTGTACTAGATTGAGCATCACTGTCAGCAGTGGACAGCTGAACATGTGTGCCTTTCTGTACTATACTGAGCATCACTGTCAGCAGTGGGCAACTGAACATGTGTGCCTTTCTGTACTATGCTGAGCATCACTGTCAGAAATGGAGAACACTTAGCCACTAGCATCATTGGTTTTCGTGTTCCATCACACTGCCTCCCACTCTGGTCCACATGATAACTCAATAAGAAATGAAACACAACTTGTGGGATTAATTCTATCTGATGTGTACACAGTTATCTAATCAGATTCAGCCAAGGCCTTGATCTGTGCTCGCCTCTGGCGGATTCTTGCGAGAGCACTATTCTTAGACGGCACTCGTGCACTTTCAGTACTAGATGGGAAGATCTGGCTATGCAGATATTAGACAGCTGTCATCCATTCGGATCGAGACAATTACCGGCTCCACCATGCCAGAAGTTCTTGAACCTCATCCTTTTCATCAGGGTCGTCGAGGAGTTCAAGGATGCTGCTATAAAACCGCTCAGAATCCGTCGTGAGGTCGCTGCGCGAGAAAACCTGGGCTGATGTCAAGGCAAAACGAGCCTGATGAACAACACGCTTTTAAGATCCATTGGCCGTGGACGACGCATACAATACTTACTTGCGTGGCAACATACGCAATTGACGCTTTCGTAACGGAGCGCATCCCGTGAATGCGAGCGTTGCTCGAGCGCGTTGCCTTCGGCTCATCAAAGTCAACGGAACTGGGGGATGTGAAGACATGCTTGTATGCCTTGCACGGCGTATCAGCAATTGAGCAAATAAAAATGTGTGGGACCTCACTGAAATCAGGATCCCACTCCGCAGCAACCCATTCCAAGGGTCTGCAGGGTCGTACGTATAATTCGCAAACAAGAATATCGGCCATTGATCGCCGGCAACTTGCAGCTGTCCGCTGCGCAATTTCTCCTTGATCCTGGGGCGAGTTATTGGGTGTGAACAGGCTAATCAAGCAAGAGCACGTACTCCACATTAGCCCAATCGAGGCCAGCAGGACAGAGCAGCGCTCCTGTGCGCTCGTGATGAAATCCTCGGCAGGCCTTCACATTACGCGGAATATGAGGGTTGAGAGTCTGTCCTTTCGGTGTGATCCAATCGATGATTGCGACCTTCATACCCTTCGTGTCGTCAGCCCTAGCGCCATTGGCGCCCTTTTGTATCTATCGGACATAAGCCACTGTTCACGTTCTGATACAACCGGACCTACGAGCTCTGCTACGGCGACGACGTCTTCCTCAGAGGAAGACATGAGGCGGTCTTCAAATGACAGTACCAGCTTCAGTAACTCTTGAAAGACGGCGAATTCTTTTCTATCGCTACACGAGACCCTTTTAATTGCTCTGATAATGGGTAAGACAATATCCGATACTCACTGCGCGGACAAGCTAGCCAGCCCTCTCTCGGGCAGCTCGCTCAGGATCACAATACCATTTGTTAACAATGTCTGGATGCTGCAGAACGCATGAATGGCGCGTCCAAAGTGTCGGCCATGGTGCACCAAAGGGTCTTGTGTGCTTCTACCAAGCAGTCAGCATCAAGAGGATGACGCGCAGCGAGACATACGGTCGTTTCCTTGGCCCCAACTGGAGCGCGTTCGACTGGGAGCGCTTCTGTCCAGCGGAAGACGATTCGCGGTCGCTATCATGACCGGTGGTATCTCTAGTAGCGCGAGACATGAGAACAAGTGAAAGAGACGAGTCTGACGGAGGGGGAACTCTAGCCGCCATTAAATACCTTTTGGCTCGCTTAGCCGAACGTGACAACGTGACAGGACACGGACAATTTCTTGTGACGATGTAACAAGCTAATTGGCTAATCAGAGTTTGTCACGGGCTGTAGTGATTGTCCGCTTCTTGGGTCTCTACGACGTGTCGTCCCGTAATGACTGTTCAAGCTGCCGAGATTGTTGGCTTCTTTCTTGCAGGACGGTGAATGAACCTACAATCTTATCCTTCATGCACGAATCAGCGCGAGAGCGTGCCGACATCGAGGTACAAACCGACACCTACCTCACCGTCGCCATTGATTGTACATGCGGTATGTGCGAGCTATCAAGAGCGGAATAGCCCGCGTCAGGTATCCCTGATTTTTGGATTGAGATAAGAGGCGGGCACAGCGGAGCTAATCGTTCTCGATGACATGCTGTACGCATTTGGCGCTAGGTTCCAGCAGGAGAGGGGCGCCTGCGTGCGGTGTACGACCTCGAGGAGAAGATCTTCACCCCCACTCGGAATGAAAGACCTAGATGCAGTTCTTTCTATATGCCATGTCCATGAACATCCGACCACAAGTCTTAAAATATCAGTCATACCAGTTGGTTTCACGACGTTCATCATAAGAATGACGTCTGCACCGCAACGCCCTCCAGGAATGCTGTCT
>JBBPOD010000712.1:0-14920 GCA_038091255.1 Tylopilus intermedius | reverse complement strand
TGACCCCCTAGAAAACCAAGTACGCCATGCGCTTGTTTCGTGGGCCGAGACCGTTGGGGTGCAAATAAAAGAATTGAGCGAAAGTATGCTTCTTCAGCTTCTTGGCCCCTTGATTGCTCAATGACTGTCCTGCAGTCGAAACCGTTGGTGAAGCGCATCTTATAGACCCTCTGCCCGCGTCGGTGGACCAGATCGCATCACTGTGCTACACTTCCGTATGTCCCTCCCCATCCCTCGTATCATGTCGTTTGACCCTCGGTTTTACCAGGGAACTACAAATCGTCCCAAAGGCGAGACATGTGCCTAATATTCAATCAATTCCCTTGTTGATATCCCAGCAGGAGTTGTTCTTACGCATGGAAACCTCGCAACGTCGGCGTATTCAAACACGTTTGGCATAAACGTGCCTCCGAACCTCACTCTTCTGTCCTATCTTCCATTGGCTCATATCTATGAGGTTATTGCAATGTTTCCATATCCTGATCTCTATCTCACGAACTTACTAGCGAGTGGTTGAATTGACCGTGATCGCACTGGGTGGTTGCCTTGGATTTTTCACGGGCGATCCTCTGAGACTTCTTGAAGACGCACAATTTCTAAAGCCTCATTTCTTCCCAGCTGTCCCCCGGGTCCTCAACAGGGTATACCAATCGGCCATGGCCGCCGGGAGTGCACCGGGTCTCAAGGGAACGTTGTTCAGAATGGCTGTCCAAACCAAACTTGAACAGCTACACACAACTGGTATCAACACGCATCCTTTATGGGATTTTTTGGTGTTCAGCAAGGTATGCCATCTTATGCAATATAGATGTTTGCGCAGTTACAAGGCTCTCCCAAGATTCGAGCCGTCCTTGGTGGCAATGTGATGCTAGTCAGCTCGGGTTCAGCTCCGATCAGCTCTGAAGTGATTGATTTCTTGAAGATTGCGCTTTACTGTGAGGTTATTGAAGGTACGCACTCCGTTCCTTTTTATCCGCCTGCCTCATAAACGTTTTTGGCCTTTTAGGGTGAGTTTCGAATCCTTCGGTCGGGTGTAAAAAATTGACATTCATATCAGATATGGTATGACGGAGAACTGTGGTACCTGCTCGCACACCCTCAGAGATGACCCCACTTGTGGTGGCACCATTGGACCTCCTCAACCCGTCAATGAAGTGAAACTCGTTGATGTTCCCGCAATGAACTACACCTCCGAGGACAAACCTAATCCTCGCGGAGAGGTCTGCGTCCGCGGCATGAATTGCTTCGTCGGATACTACAAAGGTACATACCCAACCCCCGAGCTGGCCACAAACTTACACAGCACCAGACGATAAGAACACCCAGGATACGTTGCAAGATGGCTGGATACACACCGGCGATGTCGGTGAAATCGATAGTCAAGGCCGCTTCAAGATCATCGACCGAGTCAAGGTATGTATCTTCCCCTACGCGCCTTGACATACACACATGTCGCCTTGTGACAGAACATCATGAAGCTCGCGCAGGGCGAGTACGTCGCGCTCGAAAAGGTCGAAAACACGTACTCTGCCTGCCCGATCGTCCAGCAAATCTACGTCCATGGCGACTCGCTGCAGCCGTACCTCCTCGCTGTCGTGATTCCCGACCCCGCCGCCCTCGCATCGCTGGCGTCCGCGATATTTGGGCGGACGATCGCTGCTAGCGATACCAAGGCACTCGAAGAGGCGGCCAAAGATCCGAGAGTGACCCAAGAGGTGCTCAGGTTGCTCGACAAGGAAGCGCGAAAGAAGCGGCTTGCAGGGTAAGTCGGCACTCACTCTTTTGTCCGAGGCTTGGCTGATGTGCCCTCACCGACACAGGTTCGAGTTCGTGAAGCGCGTTCATTTGAGCATGGATCCGTTCAGTGTCGAGGACAATACGTTGACGCCGACGTTCAAGCTGCGGCGCAAGGATGCCTATGCCAAGCACAAGGCTGAACTCGACGCGCTCTACGCACTTGGCGAGACCAATAATCAATCCGCCAAACTATGATGTCCGTCTGGATGCGGTCATCGTCGAAACGGACAGTCGTGTCACAATGACCCTAATGATAGTTGAATTCCACCTGTATTTAGCAGACTATGTGAAACAACAGGGTTAATACTCTTTTTTTTTGGTTGGCCAGCTTGATCTACTTGCTAGATATACATCCTGGTATACAAGAACATGAAAGTTGGCAAGAAAGACAAATGGTACAACGCGTGAAGTGTAATGTTCACGATGGTGATGGCGTGCGCGAGGCCTTTCAAGGCACGGTTCTCTTGCTGTAGAGTGAGATTTGGCGGGAGATGGTCGTACTGAAGCAAGCAAGTGAGACCATGACGACGACCCACATGTGTCCTCCGAGAAGATGCTTATCGATGGACAGGGCAAATAAGGAACTAGACATGAAGCGTGAACACGTGCAAATTTGAATGCTTGGGCTGCGAAGCCAGAATGAGTTCTTACCTGACTAGGAACGGGGCAATTGATCGGGCTGAGCACATGGCAAACTGCACGACCCCGTTTGATTGTCCTAAAGAGGCCGGAGAAGGGGCGTTCTCTTTGATCAGAACCATGCTCAGCCTGTTTATGATCTCAGCCACAGTTTCCAGGGATGCAATGAGAAGCGACGGACCCGAATGCCAGAACTCCGATTCTGGACAGCGCGAGTGCAATGGCAATGCCAGTCCAGAGGGCTGCAGTGTGGTGAGCGTCTAGCTGGCCGGTCTGACCATCGATACCGTTGCGTGCGATGCCGTTCAAGATAGGAAGTGCGACATAGGTGTATGGCCATAATGCCATGCAGAAATTGTACATCTTCGCACAATCAAACGTGCGCAATAAATATGGCATCATGAATATTTGAAACGCAGCGGAAATAGTTCCAGCGGCAGCTAGGGAATAACCTATCTGTGAAGCCTATTCCAATAGGTCAGGGGATTCCGGACACCAAAAGGAGTCAACTCACAGAGAAGGATAGCCCACCACTGTGAACAGGGGAATAACAAAACAAGACAAACACGACATCAAAGGCCGCTGCGAGAAAGCTAAGAGCGAATCCAGACGTCGCCAACGCCTGTATGATCGGGAGAGACAGCAGCTCTCTCAGTGCCAGGGGTTTGTCAGGGTTCACGGAAGGAGACGAATGCGCATTCCGTACACCATACGATACGGTGTGCTTTTCGACATTCTGCTTACGTTTACTGGGAAGGGTCTGGGTAACGAAGGCAGTCAGCAGGGCAGCGGAAAATAAGAGTGAGGTGATGCACCTCTTCTAGGAAGGCATAGCCAAGTGCAACGCCGATGAAGGCAATGATTGCCGCCCCCAGGCACGGGAGAAAATAGGGGTATTCCCTCCAAAATCCGCTATCAAAGAATCGATACTTATCTGCAGGATGTGAGAACGAGCCACCGATGAGCGGGCTATTTTTGGCAGAAGAAGATGAGAGTAATTATTTAGAAGGCGGAATCAGGTGGACGAACCCAATGATGGTACCGACGGGCCAGATGATACCGTAAATGGGAAAAATGGCCGCCTGGTTGCTGGCGTCGGTAATTTCGCCAAGCACTGAGTGGATGACAGCAATGTTTCCAGAAGACAGACCCCCTATGGAGGCGTTGGCGAGAAAGATCAAGGTAAATAATGGTTCTAAAACAGACCGATGCATCGGGTGATGAGGACCGCGGTGAGAGACTTTGATAACCCGAAGGCGAGTGTTGTGGTCGCGATGCCTAGGATACCCACGAGAACGACAGGACGACGTCCGATGACGTCTTGTTTATCAAAGGGTCAGCGCGTGAAGAGCGGATCGGCACAGGATTCGACGAACCAGAGAGACGCGCCCACTGATATATGGATACAAGCTGAGAGAGAGCAAACGCGCTTTCCTGGTGATCGATTGTGAAGAAAAGGATGGGGAGATGGGAGTGGAACGCACGACAAGCCCGCTGTAAAATCCGACGCGGGAAGGATCTTTGGTGAGGTGGAGATCGCTCATGAATTCGTTTACGTAGGGAAAGAGCTGGGTGAACGCGATGGGTTCCACGAGCCTGACTGTGCAAAGTGCAGCCAGTTGGCCCTTTGGGATGGGAGTGGGGTCAGGCTTTGCCAGCACCTGAGACTCGAGGAGGGGAGAAGACTCATCGGGTTGGTGACTGGTGCTGGCAGACGCCATGGTGGAGGGAAAGAGAGCGGGGAAGAAGGAACATGGGCCGAGGGGTTTTTATCTCTGCAGGATCATCGTTGTTGCCGTGTCCATGTCCATTTCTTTTTTTTTTGATGAGTCGCGTTCTAGGGGAATTTCCATAAGAGGGTTTCTTTGATATGTCACGAACAAACAAGACCAAACATGAGTACGACGACGAGGACGTTGTGCAGCCAATCGAAGTCTCAGACTCAGCGCACCTGGCAGTGAGCACGACTTTCTTTACATTCACGTTACTACACAATATCTCGGTTATTTTCGAAATGAATCTTAATGTCAACGATAATCCACTCCTTGTCGCACCAAGACCAGTACGACTCTCCGCCTTGACCCGCTCCCTCAAGATCGTCCCCTCTCCGCACGACGATGCAGAGAACTTTGACGACACAAAACACCAACCTCCTCGTTTACAACCCTCTCCTCGTGGTTCTCCCCGGTCCGTCTCTTTCCGTTCTCATCCACCCAGAGTCACTAATCCCCTCGCAGCTCCACTCTACCATCAGAAGCTCTCGAGGAATTCCTCTCCATTCTTCGCCCAGCCATTTTCCCGCCATCATCTCCTGTCCTTCGTCCCCGCAGGAACGGTACCCTTACCTTTGGCGTGGCTTACAAGGCAAAGCCAAAGATAGACGCTTCCTACACAAAGTCAGATCAATCCAATTCGAGCCTTGTCGAGGAATCAGATCCTCTCAGACAAACTCCTGCTTGCTCCCCGGAGCCTATTTCCGACCACCTCCCTGGCAACTGGGATATCTTTGGCCCAGAGATCACCGCCAGATGGCACGCTCAAGTCCTCGGTCTGCACCTTTCTCTCAATGCAGTGGCCACGATCACTCACCTTCCCTCTTTCGTCCAGCATCACCTATCTCCCGCCTGCACACCCGAAACCCCTTTCCCCGTCACGCTGCTCATGACATCACCCTTACTCCGATCCGCTCTTCCCCAACGATGACCTCCACTCCCATCTCTCCTGCCGCCGTACCCCTCCCCGCACCCTCCCCCGATGAAACAATCGAGGTCTTTTGAGTGTCCGCCATCTTGATCGCTCGTTACGCGACACCCCTACTATTGTCATTAGCAAATTCCCGCAAGTCCACGGTGCAATTTAACCTCTAGTCGACTTTGCGCCGGGCCGGACACCTCGCTTCTTTTGCTATAGCTATATCCGTTCCTTCTTCCTTTTCCTTCATATCGCTCGCTTTCCCCTCGTCGCCTCCCTCTATATGGTGCGACTTTTTTTTATGGAGAACATCGTCGAACTGAATTAACCCTTGTACTACTACATCACCTTCTTGTTCATAAACTGATTCTGTATTTGCGCTCGATGGTAATCACTTTGTTCAACATACATTAGGCAGCTTTCTTATATATCGTCCTTCCAATCACAGTTAGCGTGGCTCACAGCATCAACTTCTCTATTGCCAGACAGTGGCCTACGATAACAGGCTCATCTCCGTTGTCCCTTTGGGAGTAACGGCAGCACTTTACGGATGTAATAGACCACTTGCTTGCCCGCCTACGCCCTCCGTTAGGTAAACCGCGGCTCCACTCTCGTTGATGTAGAAGCAGTCCTCCAAGCGGATTCCGACCTAACGCAAGTTGGAATAAGCAAAACACGGCATCTGGCGGCGGCCGCTTACCTTGCCCTTGATGTAAATTCCCGGCTCGTCGGAGAACGCGTGCCCGGTCTCGATAACAGCATCTGATCCTCCTCTGAGGTAAGGCGCTTCGTGGTCTTCCAGACCGATCCCTGTTTGTGCGTTAATCAAAGTTCATACCACAAACATCACGATCACCATGTCCTAGTCTGTGTGTGAAATAAGGATCAAGCCCAAGCCGGGCTAGCTCCGTGCGTGCAGCATGATCCACCTTAGCCGTGACAACGCCTGCTCTGGCAGCATGCAAGGCCGCCGTTTGAGCGGCATGTACATCCCACCACATTCGCAGATGGTCTTCCGGTATCTTGCTCGCTTCGAGTTGGAACGTCTGCAAACATGCTCACTGGTCAGCTGTACATGGCGATGCAGCAATACTCACCCTCGTGACGTCACTGTGGTATCCGAACAGTACGCCTCCGGTATCAATTAGAACAAGATCCGAGATGCCCAACAGACGGTCGGTTCCCGTGCCGTGAGGGAGCGCAGCATTCTCTTTGGTCCCATAGTCAGTTCGGGACCAGGCGAGGCAACGTACAACACACCCCCAAAGAGCACCAACGCCCACCTCTCAGTCAACCCAGCCGCCGCCAATGCTTCGTCAATCATTTGCATCACCTGAGATTCGCGCATACCAATCTGCATCCGTGCTTGAACGGCGCGGATCGCGAGGACCGTGACCTTGCCGGATATAAACTATTCACGTCACTTCCCTACCGCAGAGGGGACGCACATACCTCGTTTGCACATCGGAGGAGCGCAATTTCTGATGGCGACTTGCGCTCGCGTAAAGAGGTGATCTCCAACGGGGCCGAAACCACACTCGACCCAGGTGCTGCCTTTGCGAGCCCATCGACGATGAAATGGCGGATCATACCATCAACGTAGATGGGCCCTCTGACCGACGTGGAGAGTGCGTTTATCGCGACGGTGTACGGGTCTTCGTCTTCCTGCCACGCCACATATGAGACGTCTCCGGGAATCCTGAGCAGCTTTGCACGGTCCTCCTCAAAGGCGGGTGTCAAGATCGTGACCTGAGCGGACACATCCCCTTCATCTACGATAGGAGAGACGATAAGGAGAAGGGGTCGTTCAGAGAGGTGCCAGGATGCCTTTGAGATGTTACCAAAGAACAGCGCACTGGCGCCTGGTTCGGCAACGTAGGCCGACCCATTCAGCGTATGGAGAACGTGAGCGAGCTGTCGCTGTCGCGCGATGAATTCGGTGGCCTGTATTGGTTGTGCATCCTTGCAGTGCGCCGCGAGTTCTTCCCAAGGATGACTATGAGAGAGAGGTACGATGGAGAGTGGCAAGGGGAGGAAAGGCGCAGAAAAGCCAATGATGGCAGTGGTGATTAGCAGCAGAGCCTGTCGAGCGAGGTCAAATCAGCACACGACACGCCGTTTCATATCAGACTGACCAGCTTCGCGACACGAGTGCCAGTGCCACGCCATTTGCTACTGGGAGCGGCGGCGACGGGCTGTAATTTGGGCATCTGCTAGTAGAGGGAGAAGCGAACAACTTGAACTCGCCAGTCGCACCCGCCCCTGTGGCACACACTCCTCTTTTCCTCACGCGACACCCGACCACTTGCACATCGCGATGAGCGAGGCAGACACTGACACGCTGATCGCAATGGTCACCAGCTTACTGACCGTTCCACATCCTCCACAGGATGTTGTTCTCGACGCTCTCGTAAAATGCAGCGGTGACGTCCCAACCGCTGCTGCGGCCCTTAATGCACAACACGCGCACGGCAGCTCCAAGCCTGCTAGTACAAAGAAAAAGGCACACTCCTCAGACCTGAGCAACTGGCTGGTGTCAACGGATCCAACATCCTCGGGTTCTAAACCACACAGCAGTAAAAAACGCGCTAGGGAGCGATTTGAACTCGAGACGGCGCCGGGTTCACTTGCAATTAAAGACGCCACGCATGTCTCTGGAAGTTCTCCTGCGAAGCCCACTGTAGATCTCATGAGCGTGTTGCGCCCGCCACCGTCATCGAAGCCATCGGTACCGCGGTTGCCGCCCCTGACGCTCTCCAACCCCGCCATGGTGGCACAACACACGCCATGCACCATGCATCTCGCCGTTCTTCCTCCAGAGCTTGCATGCGAACTCTTCTACACTATGATCGACCTGTCAAAACCTTGGAAACGGAACAAATGGTGGCTCTTTGACCGCATCGTCGAAAGCCCTCATCGGACGTCATTCTTTGTTCGCAGAACTAACGGTGTGGATGATGATGAATCGTGGCAGGAGGCCGCACAATACTGGTAATTAATCTCGTAATATTCGGAAGTCATGATATCGTTACTGACTGGGTATGAGGTATAATGGGCGGCCAACAGAACCACCGGAATATTTTCCAGAAGTCATGGAGAAGGCTTGCAAATACGTCGAAAACGTCGTAAATGATGAGATGCGCAGACGTGAGAGACTTCCATTGGAATGGACGGGCCGTTGTGGCGCAGACGGCTCGCTGTGGCATGCGAATGTTGCGGCCGCGAACTGCTATGAAGGTGCACAAGAAAGCGTCGGATATCATTCAGATCAACTTACATACCTTGGGCCATACCCTACCATCGCATCCTTGAGTCTCGGCGAGTATACTTCTCCCTCCCAGGCTGAGTTTGAAGACGACGGTTTCGTATGAACAGGGACGAGCCGAACCTTCCGCCTGCGAGAAGTCGTACCTTCTGATGAAATCAATTCCCGCTGCGCTAGGACGTTTAATATCTCCTTGCCCCACAACTCCGTACGTTGCGCTATATACCCGATAATCTATGCTTTATCAAGCACCCTTATTTTCAGCTGACTATAATGCACGCAAAATGTCAAGAGTCGTTCAAGCACTCGATACCGCCACAACCTACGCTTGATTTGTACAGGCCCCTCTGCCCACACCCGGCGCGACCATCTTCCGACCCTGAACCCTCAAATTGCCGTATCAATATCACCTTCCGATTTTATCGTCCTGATTTTCACCCAAAGAGTATCCCTCGGTGCAAGTGCGGCGTCCCGACGATCCTTCGGCCTGATATGAAAAATAGGCATGACGGAAGGACAGATCGATACTGGTGGGTATGCTACGGAGGTGCTCAAAACGAAGGCAAGGGTTGCGATTTTTGGCGGGTAATGGACATGGAGGCCGAAGGAAGGGGTTCTGCTTTTGCCGATCGTGGTCAAGGTGCAGCGAGTGGGAATCAGATACCCCTGTGCCTTATCGACGGTATGTGATTCCACTTCGGTCATTGTATGCCGACATAGCTCAAGTGTGGTGCCAGACCGAGGGTCAAGGGCTAACAGAGTTTGACATTGGCACGTTTAATACCATGGCCACATCCGCGGGAACCTGGATGGTGTTTTAAATTTCGTCTAGGTTGGGCGTTTTCCTGGGCAGAAAGCGGCCCCTTCGGCTTTTGTTCGCCAAACTATTCCACTTGAAGTAAGTCATATCCACATCAGCACCATATGAAGCTGCGCATCATGTTTAGCATCGAGCCTGTCACTATTGAATCACATCACGCGCAGCCCATGTCTAGTCATTTGCGTGATGCCCGGCAAATATTGGCATAATCAATCAACCTCGATATAGAACATCCCTCTAACTTTCATTATCATCCATCCCATCCGGTGGTACGGATACACTATCAATTAACACATCGTCCTTCGCTATTTATAAATTAGCTCCGTGGAATGGAAGTTGATGGAACCGGTTAGTTTGCAGGCTTATCATTTCATTCGCACCCGTTGGTCGGTTAAAACAGAGTCCTGCCTTTGCAGGGCACCCGCGAACAACGAGTGATTATCTCCGCATTCTCGCGGGAAGTGATCCAATATGGTTAGTCTCGGTCTTTGTCTCGCTATCGACAACATCGCACCTTTACAAGCAACGATGCCGTGTTACCAGCATGAAACATCATCCTTAGGGAAACGTTGCACCCGGCTGTCGAGACACTGTTGCGTTGCTACACACGTGTGTTCAAATTACTTTTTTTGCCGTAGGATTGGGGGGATCTATTTTGTTGTTCCACTTTTCGATCAAACTCAACCGGTTTCTGACCTGACTACGCCTCAAACTAAACCTTTTGAGGTTATCAATTCCCTCACTCTACCTGCACGGGTGAAACGTTCAGTTCGCCGTGTTCCAATCATGCCTTGCCCACTCCCACAGATGTCGACATGCACCAATCGTTTCCTTGTGGTCATTTTCCGGGTTCAGGGCTCCCTCTCACCCATGACATTCTGGCGTGCGTGATACATAACATATTATCTTCCCCCCCTTGGTCACCTTATGACCGACATCTGGTGGGAAATACTACGGGCTTCAGATCGCCTGCTATGGCTAGCGTCCTAGGGTGTGCACCCTATCGAGTCAAGCTCGCGTCACAACCGACAAAGACAATGAAAAGGGTGGTGTACTGTGGCTAACATACGACCTAAACCAAAAAACACGCGTCCTTCTATTTATTTCGCGTCCACAGTGCGATGGGACCTGGGAAGAAACGAGGAGAGGGGTAGACGGAGCGCCAGGACTCGGAAAACGCCTCAGGGACCTGGTCCCTGTTGATTCATAGGGCGGCTAGGCTATTTCGATCAGAATCAGACTAGTACTTGGTTGTAATTACTTTGGGACGAATCACGTGCCACCTTCATACCCGCGTTCACCCGCCCAAAAAACCTTTGACACCCCGTCAACACCGACTCTTTGTTACTTGCTCTCAAGCTATTCGAAATGGCGTACCTCTCATTCAGGTCCACCTCCGCGTACGGTATAGGAACGACTGTAAGACTGTGGCCTTGTGTGACCGGTAGTCAAGGGCTGACACGACGCCCATCAGTGGTTCAAACGGTGGGCGCCCACTCTCAGTATTTGGGGCGTCGGTGCAGGGACTGCAGCGCTATTCGTACGTACCGCGTTCCTCGCACTGCTCAACCATCCCATGTCCTAGGGCCTCTCTTTCCCGTTTACAGTTACTGTCCGTCACGCCCGTCGTTAAAAATGGCCTTCTAGTCAATGTGCCGCTGGTGAGCTCTAATTGTTCTCTCTGCCGCATTTAGGATTCCCTTTGAAACGCAATCACCACAGCTTGGCGGTTATTACGAAGACAAGACCCCCCCATCAGACAAGCCATTCTGATTGCCCGTAGAGTTCTAAACCCGCATCATACGCCCCAACGGTACTACATTGCCGGCATAGTCTACAGGGAGCGGGTGGACTCGAATGATGAATCTACTATAGCCTTGCCATTGGTCACAACTTTGTTTTCCCCGAATGCGCAGTGGTGTCGTTGCATAGATCAATGCCTAGGTACTCCTCCAACTGTTTCACCGCTCGCAGTGTACCGCCAACAGGAACGTCTGATGCCAATCGTGAGTAAGCAGATGGATGTCGATTGACTTTTACATAAGGCATTGAAAAGTCATGACAGAAATTATATCACGTACGTATCGTTGTCATTCCAAGTTGTTTAGCTGTCTTGAGGTTCCTGGGTGTGTGCAGGGCAAGGAAGCAAGAACCAATGGTGGTGGCACGCAGCAACTTACATTCCAATATCATCCAGGAATATGAATTGCTCTGGATCGATCCCGCTTTCTTTACAGGCATGAAGATAGAACCGCGGATCCGGCTTGCTAAATACTGACGTTTACTTGCTTACACATCATGAGGAGGGCTGATGGTGGCTTACCGCAGCCCCACTGCACTTGAGTCATAAAAATAATCAAACCGCTCGCGTAGGTGGGCTGGCGTAGGTCCTTCTTGCCATCCGAGGAATTCCAGTTCGGCGGTGGGGATTTCTTGCGTGTATCCTCCAAAGTTGTTGGTAAGCGCAATGATGCGCCATTTACCCGCAGCTACAAAGATTGGTTGTTACTCAGCGCTCAGCGCTCAAGGTAATTATATCAGTTACCTTGGAGGTTCGTGATAGCCGTGATCATATGGTGGTCATACGTTTTGGCCGAGCGCATCATGCGTCCAAAGAGCTAACATTTTTAGTTGAACAATTTAGCCATGTCCATGAACCAAAACCCACGTCACGGCCGTCAATTTGAAGCCGTTTAGGAAGCTCAGGGCATACTATGCAGTGATGAGAAGCTACGGAAATGTGGTGTCGTTTACTTCAGAATATACCTGTTTGTTTCCTTTTGGAGTATTCCGTGTACCATCTATTTCCGTGGGTGGTGTCCGATAGGTCGTGACCAAATTCCTTGTAGAAATCAAACAAAGGCAGTTCTCCCCGTTCAAACCTCTGCCAGGCACCAGACGCGCCGCGGGACGTTCTGAATGAACAATATCATGAGGACCCATATGGCGTGGGACGGAGATGTGGTACTCGCATGGATACATTCAGGTAGTTAGGCGGCAGCCCTTTTTCCGTCTCATACTCGGCGATCGCAATGAACGGGCTCCGGAGAACAACGCCGCCAATCTGCGAAGGACCACATGCACCGTTAACGGCAGAGGATCCGGCGTAGCGTCAATGAGAATGGCCGAAAGTGTACGGGAAGGAGGCGCCCACATCGAACATGACGGCCCTGACGTGAGCGAGATACATGATGCGGCGATACCAGCGGAGCGGTGTGTGGAGTGCACTGCTATATCTCCGGGTCTTGCAGCGCCCGAATTAACTTCTGTCACCAGAGAGAGGATCTACAAATTACCGGCGGCAAGTTTTGGCGGTTTGAGAGAGGAGAGAAAGAGAATCGACTGCTGACCACTTTGAGTCGACGAGCCTCGGACGAGCACGCTTGCTGTTGTGCTTGCTGTTGTGCGCGCGGTGCTGGGTGTACGACAAGTATTGTTCCAGTAGGCGTCTGTCGAGTGATACCACTGGCAGTGCGGTGCATCGCCGCGGAGTTTGAAAACCTTTGTCATCATTTGCGCTTTGGTGTTCCACGCCTTCAGCAGACTTTGATCAAACAACATCGCAACGCGGTCCACATGGCGAACCCACGCCAACGTCGTAAAGCCAAGTCGTCTACGCACAAGCCTGTGTCGCACTCCAAGAGGGCCAAGCGGCTTCAAAAGAAGATGCCAGGTGAGCGTCTGACAAAGTCACCTTTACCTCCGTCATATCCCTGCCGTCACAAAATGGAAGCTGATTCAGCATCATCGAACGTTTGCAGCCATCCGCGGGCCAAAAGCTCTGCAAGATGCATGGGACCCATCTAAAACTGTCCGTCAAAAGTGCGTCACGTCGTATCATGACGTGGTAAATATGGCGGGAAGGCTGACTGGCCTTGTCTTCGCAGTTACCTTGCCTTGGGCCTTCAGTATGACCTCAACCCCATACCTTCAGGCGGTTCCGAAGTCAATCCTAAAAGTAACATTAATTCGATCAACGCACGGCGGTCGCACCCCACTGCTTCATCTTCTGTAGCTGATGATACTCGAGCATCATCTGTTACTGAAGAACCTACAACCACGTCTTCACTGCCAAAGGGCTTCGGAAGGATAGTTCGAGACTTATCCGGTAACGTTATCCGCGTGGAACTTCCGAGTGACGAACACGCAAGCGACACCAAAAAACAGGATCTCGAGATCGATTCTCCCGTAGTCACGACGGAATCGGAACTACGAGTATGGGCCCGTGATCGCCTGGCATCTCGCGGAGCGGAGCCGGGGGGTGAGGAAGATGTTGTTCAAGGTCAGTCCCCAGATTTCGCGCGACTAATTTTTTAGACAAACGGATATAGTGTTGCCGAGAGGTTGACACTGGGCGCTCGTAGCTTCCTCTTCTTATTTGAAAGCATGTCTCGATTACTAACACACGTACTGTAGATCTAGAAAAGCTCGCAGCTTCTGCGAGTGTACGTGAGCGACATACGTCCTCGGGGGAGAGATTGTATCTCGAACGTCTTGTGAACACGTATGGCGATGACCTGCAGAAAATGGCACGCGACCGTCGACTGAATCCGTACCAACGGACAGCCAACGAATTGAAGAGGGCTATTTCCAGAGCTGGAGGGTTTGGAACGTTGTACAAAAGCACGGTTACGACAGTGGCCGAAATTCTAGCCAGGCCAGTTATGTGATGACGGTGTTGTCGGTTTGCCGGACCGTCTCCACTTTGGGAAAATGAAGTGACAGCGTGACCGCTTGTCACGCCGGGGAGTCATTTTCAGCCAAACCTGTGCTCGGATATGACGCCTACTTCGGGAGTATTTATATATTTTATCAGATTGGATCTGGGGGGTCAATAAACCCTTTTTTTCTGCCGTCGCATCAACATCTCTTGCAATGACATACACCGTAGTACTACATCACTACACTTTGTTTAGAAACAGGGCGTCCGTCCTGGGCTGGACCGTCATGATATCCGTCGGGTGCGAATGGTGTGAGATCTGGAATCTCGGGATGGTTTTCACTCGGGCTGTTACAATCAACGCTGTCATAAGGGATACTCCTTCTGGCAGCGCGGGTAGTGTCAATGAAACCATCAACTCAACAATGAGTACGAAATATGTGTAGACTGCGATCACCAAAATTGCTTACTAGTACTGATATGATGCTTGAGTAATTTTCAGGGCTCGCCGAAGGGGTACGTAGCGTTTCAATTGGGCGCTGCATAGAAAGGAGAAATCAATGACGGCGTTAGGTGGCTATGGGTTGCCTGACGGCTAAGCTGAGCTGTGAGACGCAGCACAATGAGTCTGCTATCGATGGATCTGCACATCTAAGCGGTGTAATGACTCCAAGTTTGTTTCAAATGACAACCGTTGACGGCAGCAACATACAATCAGGAAGGGGTTGTGGCATTTCCGGATCTGAGTCAAACCAATTTGAAGGTTCATATTTGCAGTCATATGGTGTCGCATGAGAAGCCTTCAGTGATTCGTGGGTTCAACCTTCGACGGGGGCGGGATGCCCCACTTGCCGGAGAAGGAAGCCAGCATCTGACCGGATTACGGCTACCACTTTTCCCATGACTGCCACACGACCCGGCGGCCCAGTCGTGCCATGTCTGTGCTGGACTCCCAAAAGGACTTAGAAGGCCAGTGCTAAACGGGTAGCTCTCAACGCTGGACAGCTCGAGTACGAATGGACAGGTGCGTAGCAAGTCGACTGTCGCG
>JBBPOD010000711.1:0-14924 GCA_038091255.1 Tylopilus intermedius | reverse complement strand
GACTGAGCCAAATCCGAGACCAAGTTCACAGGAACGCTCACCATCCCGTTCAAGAACGAAAACCTGTTTGCAGAGCACAACACCCCGGATGGGCAGGTGACGGTGCGATGTCGCTCCCGTTGCTCTCCTGAGGACGCTCTGATAGGGGAGGTTAGATGCTCGCGACGGTGCCTGATCTCATCGCTGTACTCGATGCCCAGAGCAGTGCA
Organism: Tylopilus intermedius; assembly: GCA_038091255.1. Lineage (NCBI taxonomy): Eukaryota > Fungi > Basidiomycota > Agaricomycetes > Boletales > Boletaceae > Tylopilus > Tylopilus intermedius. Next base: position 14,715 of record JBBPOD010000711.1, on the reverse strand, counting down.
GCACTTGGCACGCCGCACTCTAAATATGGAGTGAGGGTCTTGGTCCTCGGGATCACGGCCGCCCCTCAGTGGACCAACACCACGAGGGGCCTTGAGATGGGAGGACCGAGTGCTTTCGGGTCGGTATCACCACTTCATATGGCTGCTCGGATACTGATCGCGTTGTGCAGGTTCCCGGATGTGCAGTACACGCCGCTGGGTGTGTACTGTAAGCCACGATCGGTGATCGAGGAGTATGGTCAATAGAAAGATGTTTTCATGTATCACGGTCTTGTACATGCTTATAGGTACGCGTAACTGTTGGTGGGCGGGAATGATGTTGTCCGAGAATACCCCCACGTACATATTGCGGTAGAATAAACGACAAAGGGGTGGTACAAGTGAGATGACGTCCACCTTCGCCACCTACAGGATGCGCGGGTACTAAATAGGAGATGAGCTGTCTCTGGTGCCACTACAACCGTGGTGTTGGTTCATGAGACTCGGCCTGGACTCAGAAGACCACCTCAGAGCCTGAGCATTCTTGACCCCGTCATCGACGGCTTTCCAACGTTCCATATATCGGGAGTTGTTCGGTTGGCAAATCGGGTCGTCGCACTGCCAGTGGCAGAACTCGTATGCGAGAGTAAAATCTGAGTGAGAGCAGGTCGCGATACCGCAAAGAAAAGTGGTGATGGCTGTCACAGATTCTGCTTCGATCGTTAAGTCCAGGACATCGATGGTGTGGAGGGCTGGAAACGTCAATCCGAGGTTCTTCGGCATGTGATTGGGGGGGGCAGGTCGGTATAACCCTGTGGGATGAAGCAGATGCGTATCCTCTCGAGCGACCGACACATTTGGAGAAGCCGGACGAGTCTGCCTGAAGTCATCCCGCCTTGTGGGTTCGCGAAGATGGAAATTGTCCTGATTTCGGGGGAGGTCTCGGGAAGCATCCAAAGTTGAATTCACAAATGCATGAAGGTTCACCAGGGATGAGAGGGGCAACCGCAACAACGATATGGTGTCCTCCGTATACTGACAGTGCGTGGTGAGCGGAAGTTTGGGAAGAGTGGTTCCGTGGTAGGAGGGTTGAGGAAAGTCTTAAAAACCGCCCAGTCGACTCCAATAGTGAAGTGCTGAATGTCTCGGATGCGACGCGTGTAGCCTTGAAGGATATTCCATTCCGTCTGCGTTAACGGTCTATGAAATGAATACTACATCATACGAGGCCAGCAGCAGGAATCAATAAAAGAGCATATCGACCAGTCGCAATGATATCACCAACCAGCTTGGGGATAGAATCGGATTGACAGCTTGCATCGGGAGGACACCTGGCAAGCGGCACGGAGGTGAACAAAGTGTGCCAGAGCTCGTCCAGAGCTGGTTCCTTGAATGGGCGACACGTTCTAGCCAAGATAGCTAGATCTCCTGCGACTTCCCCATAAAATTCCAGTGCAGGAAAGTTGGAAAAAACATTGGCAACAATCTCTTGTATCTTGAGCGCCTGGTGCATCTTCTGGCACGAGTCGGAGTGAATTTTGGGCTCAGATTTTAGCGTGACGCAATTGCCCGCCACTCGCCTTGTACTAGGCGTACGTGTCGTTCGAATGCTCTTTCTCATTGCTGTTTCACTTGATGCTTCTGCTCTGCTCGACGCGCCAATATCGCAGGCCTCCGACGCGTCTTGATCGCTCCTGACGCCACCCAAGGCATACACCACGCCATTCAATCCATCCTCGCCACCCACCTCCCTCTCAAGAAGTGTGGGCACGTTCGTGGGGCTGGCCAGTCGGTGCCCGCGCGCTCCTAGGGAACTGGGTGCTTCCGAGTCCATGACCGTGAACGTGCCTCACTTCCGGTGCTGACAATCGTCAGATCTTCGCCCTCCACCCCGTAAAGAACGTAGCCACGTATGGCGTGTTTGATCGTGGATCTCTCAAGGTTATGGAGGTTCTGATCGGAAAGCGAGAGGATCGCAAATAGGTAGGCCGCAGACGTCTCATTGCCGTCTGCCGGTCGCCCGAAGAGTCCAGATTAGGGATGGCACGGAAGTGGGCAGCAATTTCAATGGGCTAGTGAGTGGGACCATCTTCACCGAGACCAATGGATCTTTTCAGTGACGAAACGCGAAGTTCGTTTGTTTCTCTTCATCTACCACAACCCGCTCATCCCAAGACAGCGCGACAAGACGCTCTGAACGTCCTTCGCCCTCGCCAAACACGCCCCCTCGCACAGACGCCGATTCAGACGACTTTAACCGTCGTCTCAAGATCTCTCCCCCAAACCGTCCCCAGCAGCAGCCAAAGTAGCGCCACAGCAAGCTGTACACCGATACAGATCCGACCCCCCTCGGACGTGCCCACGACCCAGAAGCCGCTTCCGACACTACTAGTTCTTCCTACGTTCCCCGTAACACCGCTCCTTCCCACCTCCGCGACCCCTCTCCCACTACTGTCTATTCGACCACCGCAAGGACGACCCCGTCCGCTTCTTGATCCTCGCCAAATCTTCCACACCAAAGTCCTCCCCATCGCAAAAAAAGTTCTGCAGATCACGTATCTGCTTCCTCCACCTCTTCATACGCCCATTCCGTCGCTTCTTCCTTTACGCTCTCTTCCGGTACGACCGACAATTCTTCCGCCTCCTCCGTTATCTTCGATGGTAAACCTCACGAAGAGACTGGTATTAATGCCTTTGCAGTACAGCTCAAGAAGCTCTACCGCAGCATCTCCGCTCGAGTCCAAGATCCTTTCAGAAGACACGGACGACAATCCCGATGAATCCCACATCCTCTCCACGCCCGTGCCTGTAACATCTCCGATGATGAGCTCGAACAACAAAATGGCTAAGGCTCATCTCCGACCACAAACGGTAAGTAGATCATGTCCCCTCCTATCTCCCCACTCATCTTCATTCACCCGCTCCCCAGATTAGCCGACATGATGCACAACCTAATGGAGATCGCCCTCGCCCCTTTCGTACCCGCCTCTTTGCGCGTCATCCCCACAAAGTACATCATCATCATATGACTATGGACCCACGCTTTTCACAAAGCTCCTCGAGGCTTTTCGCCACGCCTTGTTTCTTCCCCTCTCACGCTGGAACATCTGCAAGGCTTTATTTACTTTGCTTATACCTTTTACACCGGTCTACTCGAGGAACACACTCAGGTCTTTTCGCTCAGACTGGCTTGATGCGCTCGGCGACCTCGCTCGCTATCACATGACCGTCGCCGCCGTGGTTACCAGCAACCAACTGTCTAGCTCTACGCTCACCGTAGCTCTCGTTTCTTCTTCGGATCGACCAGGGACGCGCATCGACGACTCTCCGACACCCAGTGTCGGCGTCGTTGCCGCTTGTTTGATGCAAATCGAGCTTGAAAAGGGACGGTGGCGCGTTATCGCCAAGGAGTGGTGCGCTCACGACATCGCCGACACCCCGAGCTCCACCACCATCTCGGCCTTCTCAGTCGCGAGATCGAAGCTGAAGAACTACGGGCAGTGTATCACTTTGTGAAAAGGTTTGTCGTCCCTTGTGTTTCTTCTACAGGTGCTAATAGTCATCAGCATGGCTACTCTCCACCCGTTCTCGACCTCACGGGAACCTGTGCTCCCAATATGGTCGTCGACAGCCCAGTCTCGTCGGTCTCAACCGGGTACGGTCGCAGGGCCATTCGTTCTCTTGCACGGCATGCTGTTCACCAACATCCAGCTCAACGACTTTGCGCCCACGCCTTCTTGCTTCCTGGAACGCCTGGAGATCGAGGGCGTCGAAGAACGCCAATGGATAATGAGGGATGCCACCAACATAGGCGCTATCATGGTCGACCTGGTAGGGTGATACGCCGGGCAGGTGGAGTAGGCTCTCGCGACCCCGCTTCGGCAGCTCCCTTCCGGGTCTTTGCGAAACGGAATGCCCCCACTCCGCCTGGGGAAGACACTGAAGACAAGCGGATAGATGTGGGCGACGACGCGCCGAAATCCGAGCCCACAGAGACCTCGCCAATATTGTCAAACAGTCCGGTCGTCCTTGAACTCCCCCAGGCTTTCAAATACGCCATGCAGCTAACTCTATCCATCCTTTGGTTCGTGCTCCGCAATCCAACCCGCAAACCTTCACCTTTTAAAGAATCGTCTCTCAACCCATATCTGACCGTCCTCGCATTCCTCGCAACGGTATGAAAACACCTGGAAACATCTGCGATCCCGGAACGATTTATTCCGCAGGAGGACTTGGCGGTCTTTCCCACAGGCATGGAACGGTGGGTGATGCTCGCCAGCGGTTGCACTCCGCCCCTCCCCGAGGACTGGTGTATGCATGGGATGGAGCAGGTTGCTCGCAACGTATTTGAGCGCGGTTACTGGAAGATCGGAGAAGACCGCCGCATAGAGATCGGGGTGTTGGGCGCGAATCAGCTGACCGACGGTGTCATCCAAGACGAGGATGTGGTTGCGGACGCAGGCGAACGCAGCGGGGGAGCTAAAGAACGAGACCGCGCGGCGGTGGACGCGGATCGCGCGCTCCGCAGTCAACTTGGCTGCGCTCGTCGACGGGTTTACCCAGGTGGAACGGACACGCAAGTGGAAGGTCGATGGCGTGTTGGAGGCCAAGGTACGGAGATGGAGAGACGAGGACCGCCACGAGCCGTCGAGGCCGGAGGTGAACAGACGACGCGATGGACATGGACGTCGACGATGCCGAGGTGGACGAATCGATGAAAGAAGTGAAAATACGCAAGGTAGGAGATTTGACTGCTTTTTGTTAGCGTCGGCTTACCATCTACAGGCGCAGCGGCGATATTTGGGGTAACTGCCGGCTCCCCCTTCGACGCAGCGCTCGAAAAGCCACCCGCGTCGGCCCGCCGCTTCTGGCCCCGTCCCAGTCATCATGGACCTCGACAGCCACTGTTCGAATACGTCGCAGTTCGGTGAGGTGGCACATGAACCGGTCGCATACATCACGTCGCATATCTGGTCCCACGCAATGTCGGAGCGCTCGATGGACGACCTGATCCTCAAGGTTGCCATCTGGCAAGACGAGCACTGGGCCGATCGGTCCGCGCTACTCAAAAACGGTGCGACAGCGACGCCGGATACGACCAGCGGCGTCAAGGTCGTCCTTCTCAGTCTTGATCGCAACCGTGCGTTCCTGTTTTGTCTGATTCGTGTCTGACTGACCTCGTGGCGCTTGCAGTACGGCCCAAGGCACGTTCACGGCAGCTATCTGCAGCTGGTGACAAGGACTTGGCTGCCATTCTTGCATGTGAGACGTAACAAGGACCACTTGTTTCATCCCCCTTCTTATTCCATCCATGCTGTAGTCCGTTGGGGAATGCGCACGGTCGTTTTGGGTAACTCCAACTTTACCCGAGTGACCGCCTGCCGGATCGCACTCACCTCCCTGGCCACCGGCACCGTCTCGAACGCGACCCCCATCCACGAGGTCCCATATGCCCTGCGGCACACACCGCGCGTACGCCAGCAGCCTCTCCGCATGAAACTCACTCAGCGCCTGCACCGATCTCTCCCGGCCCTCCGCATCCTCCCCAAACGACGTCGTGTTGTCGCCCGTGGCAGAGTACGCTCTCGGGCGTATGGCGGAGGAAAGAGCCCGTCAAAGTCTTGCATCGGGGAGACAGTGCTCCCGTATGTACCGAGCGAGAGGACGATGCGGATGCCGTTTGCGTGCACGCTCGGGTTCTCGGCCCAGAACAGCTCGCGCGCCCGTGCTGCCATCGAGATCGCGCTGGACATGAGGCGGAGCGACAAAGAGGACTTTGCGGGTTCCGCGTTTGTGCGCAAGGTGCGTGTCGTCCTTGCGTCTTCTATCTAACGTTGACTGGATGGTCTCGTCTAGACCGCCCACCCAGGTGTTACGCGCAAAAATGCTTCACTGAACAAGAAAAGAGATGTGGTCAAGGAGGTAGATCTTAATGAAGAGACTGTGATGCTCGATCAGACGATTTGCTATCTGCCTCGGAGAACGAGGACACAGATGAAGACAAGGACGAGGAGATGGACAAAGATGGTTCAGCCGAGTTCTTTGATGTTCTCGATATCTTTGACGGACGTGCGGATGTGGAAGACGACGATGAACCACGTTCCAAGTATAAGAAGAAGAAATTACAGGATGTGCAGACAACGGATGCGACAGAAGGAGACGAAGAAGAGTGGCAAGGGGCAGGGAAAGCAGACGTAGGTATGAGTGGTGATGAGTCCGAAGACGGCGACGGAGAAGAGGAGGAGGAAGACAGCGAAGTTGACGAGGAGGAGGAAGACAGCGAAGTTGACGAGGAAGACGATCTACGGATATTGGCTTCTGACTCTGAAAAAAGGGACCGAAGCCAGCGTAAAAAAGCGTCGACGTGTCGCCGACCGCGCAGAAGCTGGCGAAGAAAGCGAATTCGGGGTTCGAGGTACAGAGGTGCATCGACGTCACATATACTCTTCTAACTTCTCTACAGGTTCGAATACGCTCCAGTTGGACGACCTCCTTGCCCCGCTGACGTCTTCCTCTTCCCTTGCGGCTCTCAAGAAATCAACCAAACTTCTCACGTCGTCCAGTTCGAAAACGAAAACACTTTCTGCACCGCTCCCTCAGCGAGCACAAGAACGTCTCGACCGAGAAGCTGCATACGAAAAGACGAAAGAAGAGGTGGACAAATGGTCGGCTACGATAAAGCGTATTAAAGAGGTATGTGATACCGGTGCTAAATTCGATCCTCGGGCGAAACGTCCATCTGACTCCCTATCTTAGGCCGAACACCTCAGTCTTCCTCTACAAGCCGAGAAACCGGGCCGCGTCTCCAACCTCGAACTCGCAGCAAAGTTCACAGTAAGCCAGTCACTTCATCTACAGTTTACTCTCTTATTCTTACAACCTTCTCGCTACAGCCCTCCAACGAGCTCGAATCCGCCGTCGACAAGCTCTTCAAATCGGCACAACTACGTAACGAAGACATTGAACACACGGAGGCCCTCAAAATGGCCCACCGCCACGCGGCGTGCCGAACTGCGCATGATGCGTGAGCTCGCGTTCCGTGCGGACAGAAAAGCGAAGCGAATCGCCAAGATCAAGAGCAAGACCTACCGACGAATACGGAGGAAGCAGCGCGAACGGTTGGACGGGAACAGGGACGAGGAGGACGAGGAGGACGAAGAAGCCAGGTTGAAGGCGGAGGTGCAGCGCGCGAGGGAGCGGGCGACGCTTCGACACAAGAATACGGGCAAGTAGGTCAAGGCGATGAAGGGCCGCGAGGGGCTCGACCAGGATCAGCGGCAAGCGATTGGCGAGATGCTCGAACGGGGAGAGAAGCTGCGCCGGCGGATACGTGGGGAGAATAGCGACGACGACGACGGAGGCGAGGACAGTGAGAGCGATGGGGAGGAACGGGACGAGGACGAGATCAAGCGTGGTGCTTTTGATGAGTTGGCTGCGCTGCGCATAGAGGACGATGCGGGTCTTCCGGAGCTCAAGAGCAAGACCGTGTTCAACATGAAGTTTATGTGCGACGCCGCTGCGAGACAGGCTCGCGGAGCGGACGCGCAAGCTGAAGAGCTACAAAAAGAGCCGGGATTCGGGTTGGGCAGAGAAGAAGACGAGGAGGCTGACGCCGACGCCGCCGCTCCACGGACCGACGCGACCATGGTGGAGCGCACGGGCGGACGACTCTCATTCCGACCTGGAACGACGCCTGGTGCTCTCAGGTCGCCCGGCTCCTTGGCCTCGGACACGTCCAGCGTCACGCTGCAGTCTGCAGATCTGTTGCAAGACATGTCTAATCCTGAGTCAACGCCCACATGCAGCCCGTCTACATCGACGCCGGCTGCGTTTATACCCAACCCATGGCTCGTACCTGCAGCGTCATCCCGCATGTCTCGGAAACGGAACGAGGTACGCGTGCACAAGGACGCAGACGCGTTGACCAAATCGTCGGACAGGCTCAAAAAGCAAGTCGGAAAACACGCGGAGGGAACAGAACATGCCAAGGACGACGCAGTGCTCGAGATCGACACGAACAATGTACTCACGATTCCAGAACCCCCAGCTCCATGTACCTCGGGCAAGAAAAGCAAGGCGAAAGTACATCGCACGACAAGGCCGGCGACGAGTCGGACGTCGCGAGCGAAATTGAGGAGCAGGAACACGCGACAGATGCAGAGCACGCAGGAAAAGGTGTTCGCGCATTCTAGCAACGCGACCTGGTCGCACTCGCCTTTGCCGGTGACAACGTGGTACAGGTACGCGAACTCATCTCGCGATCGCTTCACTCCCTCACGGCGCCTCGTGCGTGGCATACAGGCCTTTGAAGAAGCCAAGCGACAAGAAACAGAGGCCGATGCGCCTCGTGAGGTGGACACCACCCTTTCAGGCTGGGTACGTCCGCCGGTCTCACTGACCGCATATCCCTTGTCGTCCCTCACGACCCGTCACACGCTGATCCCTCCCCTCGTTTCACCCCCACAGGGCTCCTGGGGCGGCGCCGGCCCGAAACAACAGGCCCACCTGATCAAGTCCATCCCAGGCGTCGCCCCGACCGCCCGCGTCGACCACGCCAAGCCACACCTAATCGTCTCGGAGAAGCGCGACAAGAAGGCGGCCAAGTACCTCGTACGCGAGCTGCCGTATCCGTACGCGAGCCATGCGCAATTTGAACGGCAGTTGGTGGTCCTGCTGGGAAGCAAGTGGAATACGCGCGTTGGGCTCCAGCGGGGGACGATGCCACGCGTGGTCAGCAAGGTGCGTGTCGTTCGTGGGTGGTTGCTCGTGTTCTCCCTGTGTGGGGCTTCGTCATCACTATCGCCTAGTGTCTTTGTGGTCTGGGTCACACTTCCGACGGCATGGCGCTGACCAACGATTGTTTATACAGTGTCGGTCACTCAGAGAAACCAAGTTGTACCCCGATAGCGTGGTCGCGCCACGCGATCAACTTGTCGTGTACCCTCTCTCGATAAAACTGGCCTAGTCTGTCCCATACTCGACGATTGCCGGCCTGCATCCGGTCCCGGTCCTCGGCGCCCGATCCTCCATGGTCATCTCGGGATGCAGCGGCCGGATCATCTCCCAGGATCCCCTCCTTCTCTTCGTCGACCATGTCTTTGCAAGAAAGACGTCCCCCATGAAGGATCCCCCGAGTGGCATCGCCTGCCCCCTTTCAGCCCATCGACAACGGTATGCTACACGGAACCCTATCCCCATCTCCGTCAAAATCAGGGGCCGAACGAGATTCCAAGCTCGAGAAACGCATGGGAGTCACCGGCCTCGACTCAAACGGCGCCGTGGCGTGATGGCGTCTGTGATCGAGTGATTGTTCACGTGAATAACCCTCCCGCTCGAACGTGTTGAAAGCGGCTTGGTATTTGCCCGCGTGGCGAGCTTAGGCGATGGTACTCGTGGACGTGGAATCGGCTCACGTAGATGTCAACAACGTCCTCGCTCCTGCGCGCAGGAACGACAAGTGGGATTGGACGAGTAACCCCGACCTCCCTTCGTCGACAGCCGCACGAGCAGATGTCCTCCAATGTACTTCCCTGTGTAATATCGTCAACTCGACAGTCGTCAACGACGGGTATAGCTCAAAGCTCACCAACCCCCCTCCCCTCCCCCCCATCAGCCAAGTTTACCTTCCTGTGATAGATCCTATCCAGTCCTAGTGGCTGGGTCGACATGATTCTGAATCAAGCAGGTAATGTGGCGGTGTCCCCGGAACAATGTCCACGTTTCCTTCGTTCTATTGCATCGTTACAAGCCAACTATCCCGCTAATCAATATCTCTGTCACCTATCCTCATGTCACAGCCTATCGAGCAACGGGGATTTCGACCCGTTCCTCTGTGCGCTAGCCATGGCACGCCGAGTGGCGGTAGAGTGACCCGAGTGGCAGTGGGTACGCGCGGAAAAGAGCGACATCGAACGGAGGAGGCGCATCGACGGGGCCATCATTCGGAGGCGCGCCGTTGGACATGGAAGCCGCCAAGGGCGGGGCTGGGCCGTTCCCATTGGTCGTTGCTGCGGCCGCGTCACCATCATCGGGTACGACAAGATTCTCAATGGCAAGACACTTGACCGCAGCTCAAACTACTTTTCCCGCTTCCGCTTCGAACACGGCATAGATCTGTGCGTCGCGTTCCCGTACAGATACATCCAAAGCTGACCCTTGTCCAACAAACCCGCCGACCGAGATCATCCAGACGACAAGGACGACAAGTATGTCCCTCTCTCGCTGACCCTTGATCCACTGCCGAATACACCCAGGTCTCAGGATGGCCCAGCGCTACGACCTCGTCATCACCCCCGCAGATATCACGTACGCCTCCCTCGCAAAAGGCTTTCCACCAGCAGCTCAACTACCACTTAGAAACACTCCTGCATGGAAGACACCATCCGTCTCCGTTCTTTGACCGTACAACAAAAGTGACGACCAACCCACCGCCCGCAAACGCATGGTCTTTTTCCAAACGGAACAGAGTTGCACAAGGCATCTGGGTGGCAAATCCCCCTTAGAATCGCTCTCACCCCACCAGCCTGTCGTACAACTCGAGGGTAAACGCTGCGTCTTCCCAGACGTCCCTTCTTCTCAAACAGTTCCTCCCACCCCCACGCACATCCCCGTCGTATCCAGGCCTCCACATCGTATGTCACCCCCTCATTTTCCCCACTCTCATGGGTTATCGTGTCAGTCTACCAGAATCGTCGATTGCACCTTACCTTGCCACGCTGCAGAAGCGCGTCGGTTCCGAGGGCGTCCAGATAGGTTCATAGCCACTCTTGCAACGTGGCGTCCGTGCCTCGCTCATCGGCGCGAACCGCGATTGTGTCCGTGAGCTCACGGAAGAGGCCGAAGAGGAGATCCAAGGTCGGATCGTCTCCGAAGAGGGAGCAGAAGCAAAGCGACTTTCGTGCGAGGTGTAGCCTCGGCTGTTATTTCGTAAAGTCATTGATCCTCCCTGTACGTTGTGCATGTATTTACTGCGCGCACATCATGAACGATGTCCAAATTTGAATTAGAGATTACAGCACATGTCCCAGCGTGACAAAAATCGTCGATGAAAGAGAGAACGAAAGCTGTCCAGAGGGAAAGCACCGGTACTCACTGCTCCTTTTGTACCATCAACACCACTACTTTGATCAAATACCCCATTCTTTTCATGTCCATAGCAGCCCCTCCGAATTTGTAGCAACGTAGTTAATCTTATTGCAAGGCTCAGTTGGGTGGCGATCAAGACAGCGACATAAAATGTCTTGATTTCTCCGACCTGTCTATAGTACATTACGTTCCATGGCATTACCATGGCGGATCTATCCGTTCACTCATAAATCATGTTTGCCTGGCTAGTGTTATATCGAAGAATTCCCTCAGGGAACCACTTAGTGGAGCAAGATCAACGACTGCGCCAAGACCGACAATGAAGCAAGCACGTACTACTAGTACAGCTTGATCTCTTTCTTGGCGTTCTCGGCCGAATTGGCGCCGCCAAGACGGGCCGTGCGATGCTTGGCGCGATCAACCCGCTCGCGCCGCAACCTGGTACGCCCTCCAGTTCCGGAGTCGGCGCGACAGGCATGTCCGTGGGGAATCTGGCGATTACGAGGCCGGACTGCATGTACTTGATCAAGCCGGGAAAAAGGGCCATTCCTTGAGATCAGCGTAGTCTGATGAGGGTGAGTGTGGGAACGATGGGGTGGGAGGGGCACGTACGGTCTTGGAGGTGTTTCTCGGAGGGGATCCGGGCGAGTTTGGCAGCGATGAGCTTGAAGCCGAGTTTCCCGAAGCGGTCGAGGTATTCAAGATATGCCCAATTGTCATTATTGACGTCAAGAGCGGTCGTCTATGCAATGAACCGGAGCGGACACGTATGTTTGAGTCAGAAGCACAGTTTGAATCCTCCATGACGGAGGAGTTGGATGAACGACGGATTTTGAAACAGGTGGTTGAACTCATTCCAGGACATACAATTGGTCGGTAATTCAGTCTGGGAGCTCGGTTGCGCTACTCCAAAATGCGAAGCCGCGCAAATGAGGTCGCCAGAAACGAATATCGCTGGGCGTGGAGCGTGAGCCCTTCGTCACGGTGTAGATACCATTAGCTTTTACTTACCAATTTACCTACATTTCCTTTTACGGTATCGGGCTACGCGCCTCACTCCGCTTCAAGTTCCTTTCCCTCCAGTCTCGTACTCACTATGATCAGGCTGGAGGTAAGACACTACATTCATTCTACCCATCCATTTACTTATGTAGGTAACCTTACCCATTCCTTAGCCGGTCGCTCCAACAGAGCGATACCTGTTACATCGATAAAACAATCAGCACTGTCCTCAACCAGTTGCTCAAGATGATGTACAGTTGGTACGAAGCCTCCGCAGCTACATTTGTACATCTCGCAGATGTAGATTCTCCACCGGCTCACGGAGAACTAACCGATAGCCTCTGGGTGGCGCGTGCGTGGACTTTTCAAGAGCTTCTCGTACCCAAAGCCATCCAATTCTACACGCGAGACCTCGGAGATACTCGGTCGAACCACAAGGAATCACCCGAGACCGTGCAAGAGCTTGCAGATATCTCGCAACACCCTCGTCTCATTCGAACCTGGCGATCTCAACGATAGGAGAAGTTACGACTGGCCTCAAGACGGAATGCGACGCGGGAGGAAGACGCGGTATACTCCTCGTTGTACTCGGACGTAGAGAGCGCGGGGTTTTGGGCAATCACGTCGAATGGAACGGCCGTATACCTATGTATGTGAGATAGTGCCTCTCGACAACTGTGGCAAGTATTGACAATTTTGTAGACTGTTCGAGCTGCTTGTACTCATACCACAACCGCTTTTAAGTTCCCTCCAAAACATGGGGACATGCAGCTGTCTCCTTCATCTATCTTGGCATTTGTCGAGCAACGGGCAAACGCGAATGACAATTCATCAATGTCGAGGTTCTTCAACCCAATTGCGTAAGTCACTCGTGTCAGTTGAATGCTCGTTAAACTTTTAGCGTATGTCGTAGTCCTTGCGACAACACCGAGCTGAGCTGGGAGATGCAACAAACCACCTCGGAAAGCCTAGCCGTCTCAACAGCCTTGGTCTATATCTTACAGTTCGTTTCGAGCCAGAGAGAAGCGGTTGACGTCACTCCGCACGGTCACCCCGGCTGCCTTAGCAACCTCGGCATCTCCTTAAGAACTCGTTTCGAGTGCCTCGGCGAGCTCAGTGACCTCGAGGACGCTATTTCAAGCCACGGGTGCCGTTGACCTCACTCTTCACGGTCACTCTGACAAGCCCAGCTTTCTCAATAACCTCTGCATATCCTTAAAAACTCGTTTCAAGTGCCAGCGAGCTCAGTGACCTCGAGGACGCCATTTCAAGCCAGAGGAATGCGGTTGACCTCACTCCTTACGGTCACCCCGACATGCCCCTCCGTCTCATGAACCTCGGCAGGTCCTTCACCGCTTGCTCTGAACGACTTGGGGAGATGAATAAGCTCGAGCAAGGAATTTCTATATTTTCTCATGCTGCATCATCCCCCATCGACCATCGTTTTCACGCTTCACAGGGGTGGGTATTGTGCGCACACCGTATTCGCCACCCTTTTCTCTTGCACGCGTACTCCGTCGCTCTCAGCCTCACTCCTCAACTCGCATGGATTGGCCATCACGCCAAGTGGCAGACAAGCAGCGTAGACTCGCAATCAAGCGAGATAACTGCTCCAGGACATCTGGCGCTTGCGAGGTTTCGAGCAATTCCTCCGCCCTAACCGGTTCTCTCGGCTGCGACGCCTTGGCTATCTCGGTATGTGCTATTGCATTCACGCTTCATTGGCCATCGATTGATCTGTGGTTGCAAATAGGTACCCGCCAATGTAGACCTCCCACGGATTTCCTAGTGTCCTCCCGGTCCTCTCGCCCTCGTTCCAATCCATGCAGCTGGTTTGTATAGCAGACGGAACCAGGTCAAAGGTGGTACCACCAACCCCCGAGGCTGGATTACGGGACTGGGTCAAGCGAAACAGCAAATACCTCCACCTCCTCGCTCCAGGCGTCACCAGTCCAGTCGGTACCATCGCAATGGGTTGTCCGGCCATTCAGCTCCCTCCTCGCATACACTATCGGCCCATCCCAACCATCCCTGTCCCAGTTGTATTCTGATGGGTCGAGGTCAACTTATACCGTCGAACCTTCCCGTCACGCTTATGGTGACACGGCTCGTCCCCCAGGGGTGACGTCTGGGAATCCTTACGCTGATACTCGCACCACCTCAACTTACTTCGCGTCCCTCTCGGTCCTCTTGCTCTGGCCCTTCGTCCTCACGGAATTTCGCTGAGCCGACACCTCAAGCGTCCCATCCTGAGCCTTCGCGGCAACTGAAATGCGGTGTGGTGTAGCGGAAGTTGCCGTATCCGGGGTATCGCCAGCGCCGGAGACAAAGCAAACAATCTCAGATCCAGATCCTCGATCGTGACATGTTCCTCACCCTCCCCTCCATATTCCATCGTATTGTCTATCGACTGCAGGGTCTCATCACCTGGAAACAGTCCAGCTTGCAGCGCGAGTCTGGTCCAGATGAAGCAGACAATAAAAATTAATGAGGTCATTGTCCATTTTAGTGACACACTGCCGCTCCTCCCAAATAGGTGTAGTATTAGAACCACTGCCAGAAGCAGTGAGGACTCAAAACCCGCGAATTTCAGGTTGACTCTTTCATGGCGTAATGACATACATATTTCTCTTTTAGCAACTTGCTGAG
>JBBPOD010000710.1:0-14925 GCA_038091255.1 Tylopilus intermedius | reverse complement strand
ATGATTATGGTGGCAGTGCATGTGAACTTTTTCAACCTTGTATATTGTATTTCTATGTGTACCTTTGTTTGTAGGGCCAAATAGTGCCAATTATCCTTGATATGATTGAGATTCCAGCTTTATAGCAAAAGCTCAAAAATCATTGCAATAACATTGCTATTTTAGCATGGGTATATCTGTGAACCAAATCACATGATCCTGGAACCAATTTGGTAGCCAAGGGAGAGTACTACCTTTGGCTCCACCAAGGCTAAGCAAGATTCCCACAGGTGTTTGCAGTGCACTTCATGCATTGTGTTAGGGTTAGACATTGCAATACTTTTTGGAGTCACTGTATATATATATATCAATAATATTGTCCTCTTCACTTATAAAGTCTTCTGCACCTTGAATAACATCCTATATGCCCTCTCTTGACAATATTGGCAACATTTCTTCCACTTTCATATGTTAAAGGTATGTTTTGCAAGCATTGCCATGATATTGCATGTAATGCAACTTGTGGTTAAGATGCTGTCATGCATGGTTGCCTCTGGATGCCAGCATGCACAATTGACCTCTTACTCTGCAGACTTTTTGCCTTGCAATAAGAAGGGGTCAATGTCCTTCTTGTGCATTCTAATATAGACCATTTTTTTCAGAACCCTATTATGCAGTTCATTCTTGTCTACTAGTAAGTAATTTCTTTCATAATCTTATGGAGAAACATTTTATTAATTGGCCTCAGATTGATTACCTGACATTGCAGCATAAGTCCATATTCAAGGTCATTATTGTCTATGACTGTTATGAGGTTGTAATGTCATTTGATTGAGTTGGCTAGTATTATAACTTTTTTTCTTTGTCCATCTTGACTGCAGACAGATATTTCACAAACCTTAGCTAGCAGGCATTATTGTTGTTATGATCACAAACAGTAGTCATATAATGAGAGCTAGTTTTCAATAAAAGGCATTGTTGAAGATTTCAAAGGTTCAAAGTGTCCTTTTCTGCTAGTGGCAGAGTTTTTTCAAGAGTTGGAAGCATTTCTTCAGAAGCAAAACAAAGTCTTAGAGATGTCAAGGAAGGCCTAAGGGTTTTTTAGGCTTTTCAGAGGGTTTCAAGAATAAGGCTAGTGTATGATTTACAAAGACTAGCTTGGAATAATACAAAATGACAACAAGGTTTAAATAAGCATAGGAACAATACACAGACTAGGTCAAGAAAGGAAATTGTGGGACAAACAAGGGAAAATAAAAGAAGTCATATAATTAGAAGAACAAATGAAAATAGACAAGGAAATGGTATGACCTGGTGACCAATCACCAGTCAAGGAAAACAAGAGACAAGGAAAAAAATGTAACACAGTTTCCATAGATTGTAACATTACCCCCATATTAGATTCAAGTCAATAACATAGAACCCATTAGAAATAGGAATAACTGGGACCAGGAAATCTGGTCATGTTGGCTTCAGCAGCCTTGTTAAAGTTTGGTTCTAAATAGCCAGAGCTGTCCATGATGGAATTGATGTTTAGATCAGCTATAAGAATAAAGCTACAAGAGTCTTGGTGAGCTCAGTAATGTGAGGGTTTTACTCAAAAGGGACAAGAGGTTCCTAAGTATTTTGCCTTGGTAAAGAACAAACATGAGAATGAGGATGGTCTAGAGGATGGTGGAAAGGGGGTTTTCATGTATGATATTTCATAGCTGGGCAGTGTTCAGGCAAATGGGTGAGTTTAAACTTGGAACAGTGTGAGCATTGATAGTTTGGGCACCACACCTTTATATGGCCAAGTTTTCAGCATTTGTAGCATGTTTTCTTGAAAAGAGGGTGGGCAGGAGGAAGGGGAATGGTGCTGGTGAGGCATTTTCAAGCCATGCAGGGAATGCATGTGGGATAGGCACGGCTTTATTGGTCAGGGTGTGAGCCCCAAGATGAGAGGTGGTGGGATAGAGGGCTGCTGCCTGCTTTTAAAGGTACCTATTGAGGTCTACTAAAAATTCAGGCATTCTTAGTTCACTCAAGACCAAGTGAAGGTCACTAAGGAGGCTGTGTCTAGCTGCCCTTTGGAGAGGAGTGGCAGAGGGAAGCTGAGCAGCTCTAATGTGAGCATAATAGAGGATGAAGAGCAAGGATCTCTATTTGAGGTGGTTGGTGATGGGAGCATATATGAATGGTTCCAAAACTTGACGATGGATGTTAAGTGCATGGATTTGTTCCATATCCATGAGGTATTGGCATTGTTTGGATGTGAAGATAGGGAGGTCCACTGCTTGGACAGGTTGACAGGGGAGGGGGTTGGAACACAACCTCTGTTCCATCCAAAGTTGGCATTGCTGGAGGATGAGATATTAGGATGAGAGGAAATGGTAGTTGTTGTTATGATGGATAATTGAGTAGAGAAAGTAAAATTGGTGGGTAGTGGGGAAATAGGAGGAGGAACAGGAACAGAAAGTGGAGCAAGTGCATAAAGCAGGGAGTGTTTTCCAAGGTTGAGTTTGAAGGAGGGAGTGTTGCAGGGCATCTTTGTTGGGATGGATCAGATGGAGACAAAGTTTTGTGGAAGAGTGAGGATGGGCCTTTTTATATTTGGCTAGGATGGTTTATGCATGGGATAAGTTAGATTCTTTTTCCCATGAATCTTCTTTGACCAAGTATCTTTTCCATTGGATCAGGACAAGAAGTATCAGTTGGATGGGATTCTATGGTGGTGCAAGATCCAGTTGATTCTGTATTCCTCTTTCCCTTTGATAAGGACAAGTGGTGGTTTTGGAAAGTTTGGGCCATATATGGAGTTTTTCCAATAGGAGGTCAAGAGGAAGGCATAAAACATGAGATGATAAGAGAGTGGGAATAAGGCTTCTGTGATCTTGAAAAGCCCTTCTCACTTTGAAGTGAGTTTAGGGTGGATGAGATTTTATTTGAGATTTCTGGCTTCTAGCCACACTTTATTCCCTTTGAAGAATGGGATGAATCCTCATCATGTTTGAGATGCCATGACTTGTCAGGTGAGTTCATGGGTGGCAAGGGCTTTAATATGTATTTTTCAATGGCAGGAAAGTGGGTAGTGGATATAATATGAAGGGAATGGCTCTTGGTTCATATTCCATCATGAGGTAGAATAGGGATTTCCTGGTGACAGAGTAATGGTGGTAACTGTGGGCAAACTTTGTGTGGGAGATATAGGAGGCCTATGAGGTTGGATCATTTCTGCAGAAGATCTGAAGGTAGGTTTCAACTTCTTGTTTGACACATTCAGTTGCTTCATCCAATTGTAAATAATATGTGGTAAATAGGAAAAGGATATATCCAAGGAGTTTTCTAAGTTTTTTGATAAAGGTGGATGCAAATTGGAATCTTTGGTTGGAAATGACTTTGTGGGAAAAAAGGATGGTAATCTTTTTGGCAGTGATGGTTTTCTTGGTTGGGTAGAGAATTACCCCCTTAGTAAGCCCATGGTCGACCATGACCAATAAGAAATCAAAGCCATTCAATAGGGGAAGATTGGTAATAAGATTGCAGGATATTTGTTGGAAGGGTCACCAAGGAAGGAATTGGAGTGAAAGGGGGAATCATTGTGTATGTGTTTACTTTGGATTGTTAACACATGGCATATCCTTCAATATATTTCCAGACAAATTAGGCCATACTAAGCCACCAGTAGTTGGTGCAAATGAGTTGTCTTGTTTTGAGGTAACTGGGATGTCCTGCTGACTCATGGTCATGGTATCATTTAAGGATGTCTTTTCATAGGTCAAGGTCTGTAGAAACATAAACATAGCCTTGGTATGTGAGGATGCCATTTGTCATTGCCAGTCAGAGAAGTGAGAGTGAAAGGTGGAAAGAATTTCTTCCTATAGGGCCTGGAGAGCCTTGAGGACAAAGGGGTCATTTTTTGACCTGGAGGAGATATGGTGAGTGAGGGCAGTGTTAATGACTTGAACAAAAAGCAAAGGGGAAAGGAGGGTGACTTCTTTATTATCAAGGTCAAATGAGGAAAAACAATCTGGTCATTGAGACAAGGCATTGGTGCTATGTAATTGTGATCTAGGGTCATGAATCATCTTTAGATTGTAGTCTGCAAGGTCAAGAAGCTGTCATACCTGGTGACAGTTTGGGTTTTGGAGCTGTTAGAAGTATTTAAGGTTTTTATAGTTGGTGGACACTTGGACAGGAAATGAGGATCTGTGAAAATAGTGTTGCTAGGCTCTGATCACAGCAAGTAGTTCCCTGTTGTAGATATCATAGTTTCATTTGGTGTTTCCAAATGATTGAGAAAGATAGAAGACTGGGTGCTAGTTGCCATTGGCATTAGTTTGTAGGAGGATTCCTCCTGATGTGTATTTGAATGCATTAGTGGCTATGGCAAAGGTGATGGAGAGGTTGGGGAGTTGGAGGATTGGTTTGGCAAGAAAAAGTCATTTGAGCTGGTTAAAAATGCTGGCACATGTTTTATTCCAAGACTATTGTTGGTGAGATCAATAAGAGAATGTGCAATGAGGATGTAATTGGTGATGGATTATCAGTAGAAGTTGGCAGATCTGAGGAAGCATCTGACTGTTTGACAGAGGTGGGGGTTGGCCAGTTGGCTATTCCTTCAGTTTGATGGGATTCATGGCAAGCTCACCAGTGGTTGTGAGTTTTGTGACAACATGCATGGGGCAAAGAGGGATCCACTTCAAATGAGTCAATTGGTGGAGTAGGTATTATACATATGCTCAATCAAGGAATTGATCTTCCAATTCATAATTCATGTATGTGTAAAGGTGGTTGTTTACTTTGGTGAATACATTGTAGTGTTGTGGCAGGGGTGGGGTTGGCTTCCAAAAGGACTTGTCATGTTAATTCACATCTTTTGAATGAAGTTGGAAGAGAGTTTTCAACTTGTTGATAGATTTGAAAAAGGTAATAGTTTGTCTGGTCCAATCAATGGTTGGGTTGGCTTCTCATAGCCAGGGGAGTCCTAGGATGATGTTCTCATTTCCACAATGCATAATGTAAAAGGTCCCTCTTTGGGCAATTCCTTCAATGTTGAGGAAAAGATCACAAGTGTCATTAATGCTTCCTTGTTTGTTGAGGCAGGTGGTCAGGAGGTTGTGTTTTTCTATGAAATTCCAATTAATGCAGGAGATTTCTGCACTACTATCAATAAGAGCTTTGATGTCAATGGCTTTTAACATGCATATAAGGAAGATAACTTGCACTAGGATTTGCATGGATCTAGTTCATACAGTTATAGCAGCACAAGTAAGGGAAGCGAATGAAGTCTGCATTGACAGGACTCTCCCTTTTAAAAATTCAGATTAATGAGGAATGTGAAAAAAATGATTTTTCTCACTGGTTCTTTTTCTTCTTCATTTACCAGTTTTGACATAGGTTTTTCTTTAGTGGTCTTTTGGACCTGTTTGGATAACCTTGAGAGGAAGATAGGGCATGCGGTGGAGAGGTGCCCTTTTTTCCTGCAGTAAAAGAAAAGCCCCTATTTGGTGCATTTCTTGTGTTCTTCTAAGGTGAGCTTCAAATTGTGGACAGCATTAACATTTATGGCATTTGGACCTTTTGTGAGGATGGGAGTGGTTATGGAGTGATAGTATGCTCTTTGGTGTCCATCCCATAAATGTGGTGCATGAGAAGAAGTGGGATTCCTTTGTTGAAAAAGCTAATGAGAATGCTATTGAATTTCTTGGTGGTCATTTTAGCTCTAAGGGTGCAGTTTGGAATTCAGAAATGTAAGGTGTCAAGAAGAGGCTCAAACATGGTTCTTTTATACTTGTCCTTTTTGCTTTGGACACATTTGGTGGAAGTGGGAGATGGGGGTGTGGGAACTCTAGGGAGATTCTTTGTTTGAACTGTCCTGGTAGAAGGACATCATCAATATTTTGGATTTCAAGAGGGGTGTTTGTGGGTTCAGTGGGTTCAATGGGTTGTTTTCAAGGTTATAAAACCAGCAAGACTCAATGAGGGGTTTTCTGGAAGGAATAGTAAAGGACTATTTGAGAATAGCCTTGGAAGAGCAAGCTAGTCTTTTGTTATGATCATAGATAGTGGTCATATAACAAGAGCTAGCTTTTAACAAAGGGCATCATTGAAGATTTTAAGGGTTCAAAGTGTCCTTCTTTACTAGTAATATGGTCTTTACTAAGTAGCTGGGATTTATTTGTCAAAAAGGGCATTTATCAACCATGACATAATGCACCCTACAACTGCTCGTTGATCCCACTGTGTGGTATGTTATTACAACAAGTATACTTTCCAGACTCTGTCTTTGAACCTGACCAAAATGATTGGCAGGTAAAATACAGTTGGCTCAGCTGGGTTCTAGTATCAGTGGTGGTCTGTCTGCTGCCTCTTGCTCATTAATTGTTTTATCTTCTGAGTTTACTGGAGTTACTGCATTCAACACACTGTAGATGGTTTGTTGCTGCTAATGTTATAAGAACAAATGAAAGCAGCAAATGAAATGGCAACAAGCTGAAATGGAAAATGGATTAAGTAAGCAAGATGTGAGTGATAATCACAGACATTTATCAATGTCATTTGTTGGGCATGTTTGTTCAATAAGAGAATGGATGAATGGAAGCTTTATTCATCTGATCTTCCTACTATGCAAGGGGGCTCCATATACATATGAGAAACTAAGTAGCTCTTTGAGCCACACAACTAGTAAATGATATCATGTATGGTAAGAAAACAGGAAGAAAGAGAAAATATATGACATATATATGAGTTCATGACAAGGTAAAAAAGTCAAGGGCAAGATACAATTGTGGCTCAGCAATACAGTGCATTGGTGCATGAATGAGGTATATCTCTTATATTACTCCTAGCTTCATTGATCATATTGAGTTGCAATACAGAGTGAATATTTGTCCAATGCTTGTATTTAAAGATTATGGCAATGGTCATTGACCCAAAAGTCATATGGCTGCCTTTCTTTTTGGACAACCAAGGAGCAACATAGTGTGCAAGTGGTAACCATCAAGAACACCTGAAAAATGAAGTTTTTAAATGACCAACTTTGTGAATCGCTACTGCTGTCATTATGTTCAAGCTACTACTGCATGCAGCAAGTAATGGGTTGGAATAAATAATTACATGTGTACTGCCAGCAGATCATAGAAGAATATTGACAATGATGACACTAGGAGACTAATTGATACATATTAGCCAGATTGACTATATGAAATTATTGACCATAAGCAGGTGTGAGAATGTTAGGTTGTTGATGAATAGATTTGGGTGACCAACTATTGAGGCAGCTTGTAATTCATTTGCCATAGATTTTAATGCATCCATGTGTTTACTAAAAATCACTACAAATTTTGTAAAAATGGTAATAAAAAAAGTGTAAATAAGTCTTCTTTGTTGGTGCACAAATGTTGCATTGTGCTAAGCACACATATTATTCTCTCTACTTAAATTTAAAAACTGTTTTAATTGCATACTAACCAATCATTGTCCAATCTAAGTGGCTTCCATATGACCCAAATGACAAGTTGAGTGATCTGCTCAGCAACCTTGCCAAGTTTTGGCTTGGTTGGGGGCTTATCTACATTGCAGACAATAGCAATGATGGCATTGAACGTATTCTTCATTGTCAAAACTTCAATCCACATTCTATTGATCCCATGCTGCTTACCAAAATGAAATGCAATATAGAAAGTGATGAACTTGCCAACCATGTTGCCCAGCAAGCAATACAATTGGTGGGCATTCAATCCAACTTTATTGCTAGCAGACTAGTCAGAGAGTACCTGACTACAATCTACACCAACTGCATTCAGTGGACTATGCCAGCTCAGCCCATGAATGGGTGTGGCATTGAACTTATAGATGGCAACCACCAAGTCACCTTTCTACAACAGAAGTATGAGAAGACCATGTTCATGCTTTAGTAGAGTAGCACAAAACCTTGCTAAAAATGACCACTGTGTCTTCTTATGAGTAGTCAGAGCTGTAGAAGATCAACAAGAATAAGAGTGTGCTTAGAAAGGTGGTCTTTGGTTGGAAGAGATATTCAACCTAGGTAAAACATATTTGAGAAATGTATTTTTAGTAAAGATTAGAAATTTTCTGCTTCTCAGATCAGACTAAGGGCTAGTACTAAATCAAGTCTAGTCTTGTTCAAGCTGTTATCAAACAGGCTTTGGTCTCATCATAAAGATCATAATATTTGGGTGTTCAAAAACCTGCTTCACTGTTTTCATGCATACAATTAGGATATTGCCACCATACCTCTAGCCATAGGAGCATACAAGAGACTTGCTGAAGACTGGAGCACATTGCCAGCTCACAAGTCTTTATGGCCAACTGCCCTATTTATAGTAGTTTATAATGCTGTCATAGTATTATTATTGTGTGTTTATAGTGCTAATCAACTAGGCCTGCATAACTTGGTTATGTGACCTCTATCAAAGCTTAGGAGCTAGCCCAAATTGATATCCTGGCACTGCATAAAGTAAGCAAGCCAAATTCAAACATGAGCCAGTTTCCCTTAGTTAGCTGGTTTAGTTTGGATTAGTTTGAATAAAAAGTAACATTGCTCTTGGTAATCAAGGAGATGCATAGCCTGCATAGCCTGCATAGCCATGCACAGGAATGAGAAGCTATGGTATTGGTAGCCAGTAGCAGAAATTTCTCAAAGGCTATAACAATCACTAGCCAATGGCAAAATCTTCTTATGAACAGCCTTACCAGGTGGCTGACATAGCAAAGCATAGCCACTTTCAATAAGTATAAAAGTAGCTCATTTTAGGCTGCTTTTGGTATCACTTTTATTTCTCCAACCTTATATTAGAAATTACCAAATAAATCTTCTTTTTTTTAATAGATTTTTTTATACTTCTTTTATAAATCTACTTTTATTACCACATAGGTTATATCTACATTGTTTACTAAAAAGCTTATATTATCAGTGGTTAATATTGCAAGAGAATTCACATTCAACTAAATTATGTAAGTTTTGTAAAATTTGATATATAATAGTTTTTAATTGCTTATTATTATTGAATGACTAAGCTTATCATTGTTTAGATATGCTGACAAAGCATTCAATAATGCTACTCTTTTGATATTGTAGGAAAGTCATGCTGAAATTGGAAAAACAAATTGCAAGAACAAGCTGTATTTGAAACTCAAATAATTCTGTGTGTGAACATGTGTTTAACTTTAAACTGAGCCTGAATGTTAACTTAGTAAGTCATTACATAATGTATTTCATCACCAAGATACTTGAGTTGATTTTTATTTGTTTGTTTTTGAACAAACAAGACCTCCCAATTGTTATGATATGGTTTATCATGGGCAATTGTTTTTTTTCTTGACTGCTTTGTCATCCCAGACTTCATTCCTTAACCTGTGACAGGTTCTGAGTCATACATTATTCATTGCCAATTCCCATTGGCTCTTCAGATCGTATGACACTTATCTTTGACGTATGGACTAGACCATAACATTACTGATTACTTGACTGGCCCTTATGTCTATTGCTTATGCGTCACTAACACCATTGTTTCATTATGTTCTTCTCCCTTCTATGCTCACACATCATTGTCGCCATCACTTCCTCTTCTAGTATTCTTCCCATACTCAGACATGGTCCATGTATGTCTACTTTGTGTATAAGTAGACCTTTACTGTATTAGAATTCAATATTCTAGATCTATGCAATTTACTGTTGCTTAGGCTTAGTCTCATCCAAGGTCTGATTTCCTCAGTCCTTGAGTAGTCATTTGTGCCTACTAATGAGTGGCACTCGCTTTGTCTACTAAGTCTAGTCGACATAGCATAACACCAATTCTCACTATTAACTAATCTTAATTTTTATTATGCTACTCCCTATTGTTTCTAATTTTAATTATTCTAAGACCTTCAACAATTTGGCATGAGTTATCCTATGTATGCAAGCAAGCCTTTATTTGACCTTCTTGTCATATCTTGTGAAAAGATTGTTTTGTATATTCATTCCATTCTGGTGGATATTCAATAGGGCTTTGTACAAATACTTGTTTAACTCCTATATAGTGTTGTAATATTTATATTATACTACACCTGATGCTTCAAAATAAGCCTTCATTTCTGTCTTAAAAGTAAAGCTCTTAAAATTCTTCTCAATATGTTAAATAAAGTTTTTTGTGAATCAAAAAGTCTGAAAGAGTATGAATATTAGTTTTTCCAGTACTGCCAACATTAGTAATATTGTTGAAAGCAAGAAACATGTGTTTGGTAGGAAATTTTGCAAAGATATTCATTAAATATTTTGCAATTTGCCTTCTTTGATATGTATACAGGGTTGATATATAATTGAAATAATGTAATACAAAAAAAAAACTGAAATGGTTAAAGTTTTGTGTGACTTGAATATGGCCAATTTTTGCATTTTCATGTTAAGCTTAATTTCATAGCATTCCAATGGACAATTTGAATGGAAAATTTCCAAAAAAGCAGACAATGTATGTAATACTGACAGTTGTTATAGGAAATGCTTGTTGAATGCAAAAAATATACGAAAAACTCTTTTTATTCTGCAAGTAATAGATTTCTGATGTAAAATGAGAATAAGACAGTCTGGCTTGTGTATGGGCAGGGTTGGGAATCCAGGAATCTAAAGAAACTGGTGTGAGCTTACTAGTATTACTATAAACACATGGATGATATACATAGTTACTAGCACTGGAGATCAAAGGCATGCAAAAAAGCTATCAGTACTAATTACATAGGCATTGCTACTCATACATGATATAGCTATAATCATGACTCAGTGATAGATACTATATTTGGACCAGATTCTAATGGTCCTACTAAGGAGGATAGGAAATGTGCCTCCTTGTTTCATGGTTGGCAAACTCAGTAGATCTTTCCTGTCTAATATTTTTTCAGTAAACATGTTGAAGAGCACTTATGTGATGTCAATTGGTACTGTAATGCAATTAGCATCTGGCATAATGTTCAGGCATATCCAAGCTGGTGGTTGTTTGTGATCACCAGCTTCTTTCCATCTTCAGCATATGAAGGACTGCTTGTCAGATGCATAGTCTGGTAGTTATAGAAATAATTGCCTTTGAGCATGATGGGTACCAGAGTGTAGACAGCATGTAAGGCACCTGCTGGTTGAAACCTGCATTAATAATGAACCAGGATTTATACAGATCATAGAATGATGACTTACATAATGCTGCCTTGTTCAAGGCAGTTTAACTACTACTATGTTGCCATCAGGAAAGATACTATCTTCAACATTCTGGTGTTCACATGATACTGGGCAGACATTTGGTTTGGATTGCCCAACCATCCAAATTTTTGCACCAAGGTCTGCCCTGATTTGTATGTTCATTTCACAGCAGTTGTAGTGGAAGTTGATTAGATATTCTCTTAAGCTAGAGGGCTCTTGGTTAGTATTTTTTCTTCTGTCAAGGTATGTAGTTTCTGCAGCTGTGTTTGAGATAAGATCCATAAATTCAGCCAATGTTGTGAATAAGGGCACAAATGATCAGAAAAATAAAACTGGTTTCAAGACACTGCAACTGCAAACAATGCAAGTGGCACAGATGCAGACTTGGGGAATGAAGACCAAGACAGCATCTACTGGCAAACCTGGCCTTTTATTGCATCCATTGATTGGAATCAGCACTCAGTCTGGCAACTTCACAGCCATCATCTACAAAGCACCAAACCAATGCATGCCAACCATAGTGGACCTGGCCATTACTCCTTTTTTCCTTGATGGTAGCACTTTCATCCACATATCAAACCATGAGGCTGACTTTTATTGGCTATGTCCCACTCAAGTGCCTTGCAGTGTCAGTGGTGTAAATGGTTTATCCATTTAACTTGAAACTGTTGGTATAGGTTTCATCCAGCTGCTCCACTCTTGACAATGTCCTTTTTATTCCCACTGGAAGCATTTGCTTGGTCTCCATGTCAGTCCTATGCAATGACAAGGGTTGCTCTATTGGTTTTGATGAATTGTTTTGCTAGGTAATTGCACATAATGGAACTTGCATGCTCACCAAGTCCCTCACCTCTCACAATTAATGTGTGATTTCTGGCAATGACTTGCATGAACATGTTCAAGCATCAGTCATATTACATAGATAGTCACCAAGAACATCATAGGAACTTAGTAGGCCTTATAAGAGTTTGCTTTGTTCACCTACAATAGTTTCAAATGACATCTATAAAGCAATTTCTTTATTTCTAAAGAACTAGTGAAGATCTTTAGCTATAAACCTTACTATACTATGCCTTACCTTGATATGCATATGTATACTGAATGTTCCCTCATTAGCTTACCTATTACATTTATTATAGACTTTTTATTTTGAGATACCTAGCAAGTTGACAGATCACCCAGGACAATTAATTGAAAGAAATCCCTGGGAGTAATGAACTTAGCTAAGGTATGGAAGTGTGAGAAGGGGTGTCAGTCACATGATATACTATCTTATCTTATTTTATCCAAAGATCTGATAGAGTTATTTCCATAGCAACCAAATACTGCATAATTTCCAGGAAAACTCCTAGAAACTTGCACAGCTGTTGATCAGATATAGCCTCAGACTTGACATAGCATGGATAGTGGGATCACATCAAAATTACCATGACTATCTACCCTACCTATGCTCCAGAGACCATGATGACTCAGAACTGGGTCAACAAGGCATATAACTCATATTGACTCATCATGACTCATACTCAATCCATGCAAATGACTCATTATGACTTATTATGATTTAATATAACTCAAATTAACTCAACATGACTTATATTAGATATTTTACATAGAATCATACCACTTTGAGCTTCTATTTTAGTAGGTACACAGCCTTGTCCCTTTGTATATATAAGGAGCTCAGAATCTGGCCCAAGAACATAGACAAGTTCTTAGAGAATAAGCCAAGCTTTCTTTTAAAGACTAGTTTTTTAGTTACTTCAAGACCTTTTTCTCAAGCAGAAAAGTAGGTCATTAGTAGACAAATACTAGACCAATTGGCTGTCGGTCAAGGTATGGCACTGGGACGTGAAGCCAGCCAGACACGAGCCATGCGGGGTGACTCTGGATAAATTAGAGGCGCGTGCTGTGACAGAAAGGGCGTAGACTACAAATACAACAGAGTGAGTCGTAAGGAACCCTATATGTGTGTTGGAGGGAGGGAAAGGGAGGGAGAGAATGAAGTAGAAGAAGATAAGATTGATCTGACGTAGCGGCAAACAAGTTAAAGCATGCGACCAAAAGGTGGGTTGTGCACAGAACGGCCCTGAAAGAGGACCGCCTGTAGCAGCATAGGGTGCCGGTGAATGTACCATTCGAAAGTGGGTGATTTCCACCGACCAATAGCTTGTATTTGGGACGGAGGAACCCCAGCAGCAGCAAGAGAGGTTGCACCACCAGCACGCATGGAATGACCACCTATGGATTGTGGAAAGAAGGCATGGAGTCTACCTAAAAACCAGTTGCAACATGGAGGAGCGCCGTCAGCTTTAAGCCATAAATAAGGCAGTAAAGTAAATCACATATCATGAGAAGATAAATATGAAATAAAAATATCGAGTGGATCTGGGGAGAGCTGCAAACGTTGGACAACGATGAGATCTCCCTCAAAGTGGACATCAGATTTTGATCAAGGGATCATGATGGCAAAGTGATAAGACGGATGATTTGAGCGACAATAGAAGTGATGCTGAATCAGGCTGTACTAGTTCTCCAAGTCAAAGGAGCCTGAAGAAACCAGTCAGCAGAAGCGAAAGGAAAAGTAAATCATCGTGAGTGAGAGGCCAAGGTAAGGCGTCTGAAACATGACGAAGGTCGTCACGAGTGAGAGGAATCTTTTGACGCAAGGGATGAGAGAAGCAATGCATCGCTCCTCGCAATGTACACAACACAAGGGGAGAATTGTGTATGTCACACACAGAGGGATAGAGTGGTTCAAGTTCCGAAACGATTCCAGTGAAGTAGGTCCTGACTGACTGAGGTTCGATGTGATGACCCATAAATGTGATGAATAGTGAAAGCATTTGCACTGTTGGTTCGATATCGAGGTGATGCAATTCACAGAAAGCAAGATAGGAGTTCAAAGACGAAGAATATGTCCGTCAGGTGGAGGCGTCAAGGGTGAGCCCGAGGTTGATGGAGCATTCGACAAGCAAACGTTCCATGGTCCATGCAGCGCAGGTAGGCTGCCTGGACTGCACTGAACGATGAATCATAAGGCGGCTGCCCCCAGCGAATCCCGAGGGGGTTGAAAAGACTTGATCGACAGTGAAGGCTCTATCTTGATCACCTCGTTATTGCGATACCAGGAGAGCAAATCCGCGATCACATTATGGATTCCAGGGACATGGAGAACTCAGAAGTCAACATCTTTGGAGAGGACAGCATTGACTACCCTGACGAGCATCCAATTGAAGGATGGGAGAGCAGCGAGAGTATTGAACATCTGGACAGAGTTGATGTTGTCCATAAAGACAACGATACGACTGTGGCATGGCACATCGGAGATGGCATGAAGAAGCACTGCGCTGTAGGAGCTGAGAGCTGCCTACGGTCGTAAAGAGGCATCTGCCCACTTTCTAGGAGAATCTGCATTGTCTTCAACACGTCCTATCGAGTCTACTGTCCGTCCGAGCGTGGTCTGCTTCCCTTTAGTGCATATCCGTGTAATCCGTTCCGTGTCCGTGCCATCCGTGCTGACTGAATTCAAACTAACCGTACTTATAACGTTCCGGATCCACCTTCACGACATACCTTTCACCTCATTTGGGCGTTGTACGTCTTCACTAGTCACTAATCATAGCTCTTATGGTATTCAGATGGTCTTCGGACGAGTCTCGTCGTTCTAGGCTGAACGGACTCGCCGGACTCCCGGTATCGAAGAGGAGAGAGTGCCTTGTCGTATGGTCGAGACTTACCGTTTAGGATACACCGTCGTCCTTCCCGACACTTCG
>JBBPOD010000709.1:0-14930 GCA_038091255.1 Tylopilus intermedius | reverse complement strand
CGAAAACCCAACTCGCGGTCGGAACCATTTTCGATCGTGGCACTCACTGCTCAACTTCAGTCCATTTTGTCACCGTCGGAGAAGGAAGGCTCCACCCAAGCCCCAGCGAGTCAGAGGGTTGAGTCGATTACGATTAATGCTACCGAATCCAGCTCGTTCCTCAATTTTGTTCTCCAAACGTGGACGGGACGTGGCTCCAGGTTTCTCTCTTTACGCAAGGTGGCCATGAACGGCAACACCTGCGCGATTTGGTCCCGAACGTGTTTCTTTGACGAAAGGAGCGCCCCAGGGCTAGAACGGCTCGAGCTGAGCAATGTCGTGATTGCACAGGACGCGTACAGACTTCCGTGGGGGGTTGGATCCAACCTGACGACGCTAGTGTGGACTGCGCCGGTACACAGACATGGCTCGCTCATTGTCTCGGTATCATGTTTCCATCACGTCGTATCGTCCTTTCCCTGCCTGACTACGCTCGAGCTTCACGGACGCGTCGTGGCGTTCGAGTTCGCGACCATGGAAAGCTTGGAGGGGAGTGGCGTCACACCGCTCGAGCACGTACGCGATCTTCGGATCAGCGGGCGTGTGTTCCCGAATGCGTGGGCAGCATATGTATTGTTTCACCTGCTGCCGTCGCTGAGGAACGTCGTGGTGCGAGGACGAGCGCACTCTGGTCCGCTCGAGCTGCGCACGGTGACGCTCGCCTTGCAAGGGATGATCTATCCTCCCAAGGTGCAAGGTTGGCCAATCGTGCTCCGGGGCATAGAGAGCCTCGAGATGGTGTGCGTCGATGGTGAGTGCGGGGAGTGGAAGGCGTGGATTATGAGGGAGCTAGAGGAGTGGCGGACGGAAATGATGACGAAGATGGGCGATGCTGCCAGGGTGCGGATGGAGATCGAGTTCGATGAGGAGCCGATGGACGAGATATTAGTGGACTAGCATCGCCACTAGTACTGGTATGGCTGTGACCGCAGTAGTACTTGTCGCTTGACGTACGATTCGATCACCTCATCATGTCAAGCAATAATCCGTTTCGCCAGTCACCCCCTTCGCCTCCTCTTCCTCCTATTCCACACTCGGATAAACTCCCAGCTATTCCTCCTCAATCACCCACCACAACAGCTGGCCCATCCTCGCAACCCGAAATGCCAACTCGTCAACAAATTCCTCCGAGTTCACAAGAGTTGATGGAGATCATCGAGGAAGACCTTCCTCCCCCTTACACGCCCGCTGCCAACGTTGGCGAGGAAACAGTCGGCCTTGGACCACGGCGACCCTTTCAACCACCACCCCCTCTTCCCCCATCGTCGCTTCATCCATCTCCGGGCCACTCGAACTGGCCGCAGCCGCCACTGGTACCTCCACACGGACCATCCCCTGGGGGTCCTTATGCGCCGCCGCCCGACCCAGGTCTCGCCCCTTGGCAAATGCAGCAGCAGTATCGCCGGAGACCGAATGCAGGCGGAGGTCTGATTGGTGCGCTCTTCGACACCGTCCGGGACATTGCGGACGTCGTTTCGGGTGCGCATGACGAACGGACGACGGCATTGCGGGGCGCAAATGCTTCAGCATACGCTGCCCCGTACTCTAGCACGCAACCTGCGTATGCACCGCCCCCGGTAGCCCCGCCTCCACCTCGCCCTGCGTCAGCACCGCCCCATTCACCGCCGCCTATTCCAGACGATGGATCCCCAACACAGACTCCTGTTCCTGGACATCCGTTGTTGCTCGATGGCAGACTGCTTATCTACCCTAGAGATCATCTGTGTGTGAAATGTGAGCTATTACATCTCGTCGCGGCGGTACACGTATTTACACACGCGCAGGTAGAAACACGGGCTACAAGGACTATGACCCTTCCCATCCATGTCGCAAATGCTGGGACAAGTACGGACGAACGTACACTGGCGCACTTTCGTACACTTCTTGGTCTCCATCTCAGAACGATCCTAGAATGCAACGACCCCTACCGAGATTCATACCACCCCATCTCGCTGCTTCGAGTCCGGGATCATACTCGGGCCGGTCCTGCGCACCACCACCTCCTTCCGGTCTCTTCCCACCGCCACCCCGACATCCACATCATAGCAGGTCTATATCCAACCCACATTGTCTGCCTCCGCAAGGATCGGAAGTCTCGTACTATGTCGCGAACCCATTGTCACCACGCCATGCACCGCCGGTGCCAAATGCCGTCGCTGTTCAACCGGGGGATCCGAGATTGGGTGGTCGATTGTGTGTGCGTTGCCGGGGTGCGGGAGTACAGACGCTGCTCTTGTTCGACGTGTTAATGTGTGATAACTGTGGTGGGACTGGTCGAGTGTGGATGTAGTTGCGGCACTAGATACCCGGACACCATTTATTATTAATCTGGTATGTGTTTTGTTTGTACTGTTTATCATTCTATGAGTATGTTTTGTAATTGGGCCCTCTTTGTCTCTGGACATCATGTCGTTCCCCGTCGATACCCACCAGCGTGAACAGCTCGTTCAAGCAGCCATCAAAGGTCCATTCCTGATGTCTACGTGCTCCCTTTGGTCACCTACCCCATGTAGCCAAATCGTATGCCTACGCACCTTACTCCAAGTTTCGCGTCGGCGCGGCGTTGCTGTGTGCTGATGGAACCGTGGTCAAGGGCTGCAACGTCGAGAACGCGTCCTATGGTATGCATCCGTTTGGTCCTGGAACGGATCCCATCCCTAATCGCGATTCATTTACCTCGCCGAGTGATCAGGTGGTACGATATGTGCCGAGCGCACTGCAATCGTCAAAGCCGTTGTAAGTCTCGCTTGATACATAGCTCACACACGGGTTTTCATCTCTTTGGCACGTTCCCCTGCGCAGAGTGAGGGCAAGAAAGACTTTGTTGCCATTGCCGTCGCCGCGTACGTTACTCGAATGCTCAATCTCGTTCCTCATCATGAAACGTTCCTTCAACGCTTTAGCGACGTTCCGGGTGTCATCGCACCCTGTGGCATCTGCCGTCAAGTTCTCCGCGAATTCTGTCATCTCGACACTCCCATCTTTCTCGTCCCTGGTGGCTACCCGGAAGGCGAGCAGGATCAGCCAGCGGCGTCGCAGGGTGAGGTGAGAGTCGAGACGGTCGGGGGGTTGTTGCCGTTGAGTTTTGGGCCGGAGGAGTTGGAGCGACCTAGGGTGCCTGCTTTTGCGGACGTTGGGAAGTGAGCGAACGGGCGTCGTTGGCTGATTGGCAAGTCATGTTTCGTAGACGTATCACGGACTGTAGAGGTAGCTTGGATAACGAGACTTGGATCGTTTAGAGGGGCCTTTGACGGAGTCTGATTCAAGTTGCCTGACACTTGCGTCTTACATACATCCGTCAACGAAACATCATGTGGTTCCTCATCGCTCGCATCATTAGGAAGAGAACCAAAGCCAGGAGGGAGGCACGCGAACAGGCTCAGGCAAGTGTGTCGTTTCGCTACCTCTTCACTAGTCCTGATGGAAACTGCTCCAAGGCTTCCAACTCGACTCCAACGCCGAGAAAAAATCGGCGGGAGATTAGGCGACCTGAAGACCCGCCTCTCTCGCGAGGTCGACAGTTCGGTTCGAAATGAGATGGTGAAGCTGCCAGCGACGTCGCCGTGATGTGTTTCACTGATGTTGTACAGCTCTGGGTCAGGTTGTTCTTCAACTCACCAGAGACGAACCATCCGACCCTACAGTAATAGAGACGTTGGTAATACGATGGCTTGTGGACGGCTTGTCCACTCCCCAACCTCCTTGGAACGGTGCTCTCAGGAAAGGGGTCAACTAACTAATGACGATCGTCCTAGCCCCTCTACGATGTGGCGTATACAAAAAGCATCCCGCTGTGTTTTTTGTGCTGGCCCCTCATTTATAAGATTGAAGGAGGAGAACCCAAGCTAAAGCTAAGGCGAATGCACGCAAATCAGAGTCAGGCAAGCAAGACAGCTCGACATCGTATTCGGTTGCAGAGACTACCTCTAAGGTCCCAAACGTTGAGAAAGATAGGGTGAAGATACTTAGCCGGGCCAGCCAACCTCGCCCGCGCGGTCTATGTTCTGGTTCAAGATGCGATTGCTAGCGCTTTGCTGCTGCCCGCGTTCCTGGAGACATTGGAGTAATTCTTCCGTCCCACCTGCGATAGTAGCCGTGATGCTCACATTCTTTCAGTCGTGGCAACCGCGCAACCTCGCATCGCGCTGGGCTCGCACCCCCAGAGAAATGCTGACTTGGGCTGCAGTCTGTGTTCAATGGCCTAAGTAGGCAGACGACCTGCAAGGTTACTCAAAGCCTCCCAACGATCAGGGTGGGGTCTTCGCCGGAGGTGAAGGGCTTCTCGGCCAAGGACAATGGCCTTCTCTAGATCCTGCATGACACCGAGCTGGCCATACAGATGGTGAGATGGGCCGCATGGTTGTTCAAGGAGTAGGAGCGATCACGGTGTCCTTTTGGCTGAAGGTGAGTCCAATTCCATCTCTGCGCTGCATAGCAACTATATCGACTTCCGCGACTCACCGCTTATGTATTCGTGCATCATTCTCGAACCCCATAGTTCAATTGCCGTCGCATTCATTTTTACTTCCAAAAGCCAAAGTCGTTGAAGGACACTCTCCACGTTCCTCTGTTATTTCCTCCTACTTTCAATGGCTTGTTAGACTTAGAAAT
The DNA here is from genome assembly GCA_038091255.1 of Tylopilus intermedius. NCBI lineage: Eukaryota > Fungi > Basidiomycota > Agaricomycetes > Boletales > Boletaceae > Tylopilus > Tylopilus intermedius. Next base: position 10,280 of record JBBPOD010000709.1, on the reverse strand, counting down.
GGGTGCATAACGACGAATTACTCTTTGTGGTCGTTCGCCAACTCGAAAAACCAGTATCTATGTGAGCGCAAGACAGAGGATCAGTAAAGGATCAGTGTACTGTCATATTAGTATGTAACCCCTTCTCTGAGCCCCCATCATGCGGTGGGGTGTTGCTAACCCTCAGGCCACAGAAAGAAATATATCATGTCTTATATACAGATAAACATACCTCACCATATCGTAATTCCTCCCAGATGCATTACACGACGGACGCCTGGAAATGCCCACTCACCGCTACTACTATCCAATCATCTGCTCGCCCTGGTTTTTCAACTGTTCATCAACTCTGAGTCGGATGTATGCGATTTAAGTTGGTGTCGTAGCTGACCCTTGTACTGCGGGTCCCGGGCGAAACGGAGGTGGCTGCACCCGATACCGTGGAGGACGAAGTGGAAAAAATGAGTATTTGTATACTCATTTGTCGAAGAAATCGACTCACGGGATAAGCAGGCGGTGGATAGGGTGGTGGACATGGTTCCGGAAGAGGCTCGTTCTCTGTCGTAGTCCAGTCAGAACTCGCGACAGCTTCCTTCGGGTTAGGAGGAGGCACCGGTGGTGCAGCAGGTTGCCCTCCCTCCTGCGCTGGATTTTGGGGTGCGGCAGGCTGTCGCTCGGGATCCCCAACGCGGGGTCTTCGAGCCATTTGCGCCCCACAGAAAGTGCAGCAACAAAACAGCAAGAGAAACCCCACTAAACCCGCTGTATCGCTCGTGAGCAACGGCGGTGCTTCTACACAAAGTGAGAAGGGACGAACCGAAATAATATCCGACCCATTTGTAGTCATCCGGGCCGTCGCTCGAGGACTGACTGGGACTCGGAGTTGGAAGAACCCGGTTGGGAGGTTGGGCATGCACGCTATGTGGGGTTCGAGTGCAGAGGATGGTGAGTAGGATGAAGAGGACGAGTGTAGGGGCCTCAGTCGGGCACAAAGAGAGGCGCATGGTCTGTCGTCGGTGTGCTTGAGATGAATTAACCCCTCTTCGAACCAACTCCTTTTGAGTCAGCTCAATTCAATGGCGGCACTGCCATCGCTCTTTCAAAAGCTGCAGCGATGGCATACCCATCTTATTCAGGATAGTGCCACGAATCCTGTGTTCAACCACTGGGACGGTCTTGGCGGGTCCGACTGGACGGCCAGTGTTAATACGAAGGAGCGTCCTTATCTGAGATGGATATGATGAGAAAGAAATGACCGCAAACGACGAACTTGCCTCGGAGCTGTCACTGAACGTCCCAACCACGCTCATTTCGCTGCGAAATGAACTTGGTTGGGACGAACTATGTCCTTGTGGTCGCTGAGGCGTTGGAGCTTGCGGCGAGTAGCAAGGTCTAGAACTTGAACGTTCTAGTGGTAGTCTAGTATCAATGAATAAGTATACGTCATCGATCTGACTCGTTTGCGGAATCTGTCCAACCGTTCGACTTCCACTTCGACGTCGTCTCGTATGTCGTTCGCGACGACCAGCGCGCTTTTGCGGAGGCAGTCAATTTCACGCCTTCCGCTCAGGCTACGCACTGGCAATGGTTATAACGTCGTACCTCAGGCTTTTATTCGTCAGTCTCTTTTGACCACCCGCGCCGGCTACGAACAAGCACGGCGACTCCCAAATGCGCGCGGTTACGCTTCTCAACAGCCTCCTGGTGGTGTAGGAAGTGGGGGAGGCTTTCCAAACATCCTTTTTCAACAGCCCCGTCAAAAAGGGGAAACGCTGAAGGAATATGTACGTGATTTCGCGAGACATGAACAACGTTGCTATACTGTTACGCCCTTCGCAGAGCGTCGATCTGACAGAAATGGCGCGTGACGGAAAGCTCGATCCTACCATTGGGCGAGACGAAGGTCCGTGTTGATTCTCTCGCTCGACCCATCGCACTTATACATGCTCGGGTCACAGAAATTCGCCGAACGATTCAAAGTAAGCAGATCCAGCATCGCAGGGTTGCATGCATTTTCTTATAGTTGAAGTTTTGTCTCGGAGGACCAAGTCCAACCCGGTCGTAAGTACACTGTAATTACTTGCACACCATCGTCAATTTAGCCCATTCCTACAGCTTATTGGACCTCCCGGAGTAGGGAAAACCGCAATTCTAGAAGGTCTTGCAAGCCGAATAGTGGCTAGGGAAATACCAGAGGCATGTCAATTGGTCAACCATTCCAGTGCGCATTTCGCTGATCTGTATCCCAAGTCTCTCCAAGACAAGAGGGTGTTGTCCTTGGACCTGTCGGCTATCATGGCAGGGTCTGGAATCAGAGGACAGTTCGAGGAAAAGTTCAAGGCTCTGATTCGAGATATAGAGGACGAGGTGAGTAGCATATTCACACTCTCTTTGAGTGATTCATGGCACACATAGCCAGGCTGGTGGCATCATCTGCTTCATTGATGAAGTTCGTGAGTACGGTTCCTGCATATGTCACTGTTGTGCTAACAAGGCTTCCGACGTTAGACACATTGTTCAATCTTGGGAAGGCGGAGGGCAGCGTAGACGCGGGGCAAATGATCAAACCAGCACTTGCTCGGGGCTTGCAGCTCGTTGGGGCCACCACACGTGAGTTCACCCAAACCATCACTCGCTTATTTGTCCCTTACACGCCATACGCAGCCGACGAGTATAGAAAGACGATCGGCAAGGATGCAGCTCTGGAGCGAAGGTTCCAACCTGTGCAAATTCAGGAGCCAACGGTAGAAGCAACGATCTCAATCCTTCGCGGCTTGAAGCCTAAGTATGAAGTGCACCACGGCGTTGAAATCGCGGACAGTGCGTTGGTAACTGGTGCGAGTCGATGTGAATTCCATGCATACGCTTTCCTTATGGCTTCCGTTCAGCCGCGGTATATGGTTCACGCTACATATCAGATCGGTACCTTCCAGACAAGGCGATCGACCTTGTAGATGAGGCCGCATCTTCTCTGCGGCTGGCTCAAGAGTCCAAGCCTGACGAGCTCGAGGCCCTCGACCGAGAGATCGTCACATTGCAGATTGAACTCGAAAGTCTCAAGAATGAAATTGACGTCTTCACTGTGGAAAGGAGGACAATTCTCGAAAGCGATCTCCGCTTGAAGCGGGAGCAAGCCCAGGAGTTGACTGCGATATGGCAAAATGGTATGGTTTCTGAACTCATGGCTTCGCTGAAGTTTCAAGAAATATAACAGAGCGTGCTCGACTCGACCATGTCAAGGACCTCAAGAAGCGCCTTGAAGACGCGAAGCACGAACTCGAGGTTGCACAACGACAAGGTCGATATGAAAGGGCCTCCCAGCTTCGTTTTGGAATCATTCCGGATCTAGAACGGCAACTTCCGACGGATGAAGAATTGACGGAGGACAATGCGGAGAGCCCTCTTGCGATGCTCCACGAAAGAGTGACGAGCGACGACATATCACGAGTTGTCGCCAAAGCTACAGGAATTCCTGTTCAAAACCTCCTTCGGGGAGAACGTGACAAGTTGGTCCATGTCGGTCGTTTCTCGTTCTTCGCAATCACTCTGGTGACACATGGTTGATCTAGATGGAGGATGTCCTACGGCAGCGTGTCGTTGGACAAAATCATGTTGTTTCGGCCATTAGTGACGCTGTTCGGATCTCGCGAGCCGGTTTACAGGCTCCAAATCGACCGGTGGCATCATTCTTATTCCTTGGACCGACAGGTGTTGGCAAGGTTCGTCGTCGTGCAGACACTATGGATATGGTACAGACTAAAGTCCCAGACCGAACTTTCAAAAGCGCTTGCAGCGTTTTTGTTCAACGATGAACAACGAGGACTGTAAGCGTATTTTTCAACAGCCAGTGTACGCCCGAAACTGACAATCCTCAAAGAATCAGCATTAATATGTCAGAGGTACGCTTTATAGTCCGAATCAAGGTAGTAGCTGAAGAATCACTATAGTATCATGATCGGCACACCATATCGCGCCTGATTGGAGCTGCTCCTGGTTATGTTGGATATGAGGAGGGTGGTGAGTGATTTCTGCCTTTGCCTTGTTGCATTTGAGTGAACACAGCTTGCAGGACAACTGACAGAAGCAGTCCGAAGAAAACCATATGGTGTGTTGAGTCCGGGTTCATATAATATGACCACATAATGACTGTCATCGAAGCTGTGATTCTTTTAGACGAGCTCGAAAAAGCTCACAAGGTTTGCACTTTTTTGTTGAGTGAGATGCAGTATCCCTCGATCTGGTTACGATTCATAGGATGTGGCTATGATTCTTCTCCAAATCTTGGACGAAGGATGTCTTACTGACAGCCAGGGGCGCAAAGTCGACTTCAAAGTACGTTGAGCCTGGTCTCGAGCGGGCGTTCCATCTTCCAATCTATGTTACTGACCCCAAACGAACTGTCAGAATACGATTATATGTTTGACTAGCAACCTTGGCAGCGACATTCTTGCACATCGTTCATCCTGCGACGCCAACGGTGTCGTCACCGAAGCTGCCAAGGCGGAAGTCATGGAACGCACCTCAGAGCACTTTCCCCCGGAATTGCTCAACCGCCTCGATGCGATGCTAGTGTTTAACAAGCTTTCACGAAGCGCCATCTTGGATGTTGTGGCTCTGCGGCTGAATGATGTCACAGCGCGTTTGAAGGACAGACGGATCACTCTTGACGTGGACGAGGCTGCTCGAGAATGGTTATTGGAGAAGGGTTATTCAGAGGCGTACGGTGCACGTGCGATCGCGCGGGTGGTACGCACAGAAGTGCTGTTTCCGCTTGCGCAAAAGCTATTGCGGGGCACGATACGGTACGTGCTGGTTTTTGTGAATGACAGTTGGCTCACATGATCACGTTTGCCATTGACAGCGATGGCGATACCGTGCATGTTGGTGTCACGACTGACGGAGAAGCACTGGATATTCGGGACAATCACGCTGCAGATTCGGAAGAAAAGGTGTCGTCACGACAGCTTGAAAACTAGAAGGACGTAGCCATATTGAGCGCCAGTTACATTTAAATGATTATATATTGCAAGGATGTTAGTACTAGCTTGCAATTGTTCGGTGTATAAACTCTTGTGTGTTGCTTACGCGCCGCAGCCACGATCCGACGTCAACAAACGCTGTCCAAAACTTTTCCGGTCCTTCCACGTTTCATCACGCGCAGGCCACAACGCCATGACCTCCTCCCAGAAATGGGGCCCGTTACGCTCAGTGCTAGCACTTGCACCGCTTTTCTTGGCTCTGCCGCTCTATACGTTATATCAGGAGTTCAGTGAGTTATAACACCTCCCGATCACGCAGTCTATTGACGCTTCTGGCAGCCCTGCCCACTCCCAATGTCCACCCGTAAGCCCAGCTTCGCGGCGCCCAACATGCATCTGACGCATACACTAGATATGACCCACAAACTGGCCTACCCCATCCTTCCGAGGCTACTATTTTATCCTATGCTAAATACCTTTCAGAGGATATCGGATACCGCACGCCTGGTACTAGAGAACACGCAGAAGCGGATGCATGGATGGTTCGCAAGGCAGAGGAGATCAAGCGACTATGTGAACAAGTCGTGAACAAGGAAGGCAGAAAGCTCGAGTGTGAAGTCTGGAGGCAGCAAGGAAGTGGGAGTCACCGGTGCGTCTACACGCCGTATCCTGATGCCTCTTCTCAACTGGGTTATACCTTCCCAGGTTTGACATGATGGGCACGCGACTCTACAAGACATACGTCAACCTCTCGAACATCATCATCCGTATATCGGATGGTACCGAACGCGGTAAAGCGTCCGCCGTGCTCATCAATTCTCACCTCGACAGTACAATTCCAAGTCCCGGCGCGACTGACGATGGACTTGCCGTAGGAGTGATGCTAGAGTGTGCCAGAGTCCTGGTGGAGACGAAAGGATGGGAACCAACCTACGCGATCATTTTTCGTGCGTATTGATCCCCTGTGCTTGACCCCGGGTTATATAGTCCAACAGTGTTCAACAACGCGGAGGAGTCTCTGCAAGACGGTTCCCATTTGTTTTCAACGCAGCATCCCATTGCCCCTACGTGAGTGTTTCTCAACGTACTTTGTACCTACGTTTTTTGAGACGATCTAGTGTGAGGGCAGTGGTGAACTTGGAAGGTATTCATATACTCCCTGGTGTGAGCACGGCATCGTACTGATCCGACTGGGCTAGCCGCTGGCACCACTGGTCGTGAACTACTCTTTCAAGCCACGTCGGAGGAAATGATCGATGCATATTCTCATGTACCTAGGTACGTTACATGGCGCATACAGTGTCCATATTTATTCCTCCGTTTAGACCCCACGGGACGATATTTGCGAATGAGATTTTCAGCTCGGGGGTGCTGTTATCCGAGTATGTGGTTTGATTCGAAGTACCGGCCTTCTAACCGACGTCTGGATAGCACCGATTTCAGACAGTTTGAGCATTACTTGAATGTCACGGGTTTGGATGTAAGTTATCAGGTACCACACCCTTCATCATTGACCGACTTTGGCGTTGTAGATGGCCATTGTCGGGAACAGCTACATGTATCACATGCGCGGGGTATGATTATTATTCTATGCTGTCGATATGTCTCAGAGTTTGTTTCACCAGGATGTGGTCGAGAACATAGAACCCGGTGTCGCTCAGCACATGGCTGAAAATTCACTGGCGCTCCTGCGCTTCCTCTCCTCTGATGCATCGCCAATCCCGCGCCTTGAGCACGGCTTCGCGCGCCCACGGACTGTCTTCTTCTCCAACGTAGGCCTATTCCTGGTCTATTCGTTTACGACGGCGAAGATAATGTACACCACACTATTTGGTGCTTCTCTGTATCTCGTTTGGACAATGGGAGTCAAACGAGTATGGACCGCTTTTGGGGCGGTGGCTTCGTCCTTTGCCGGTGCTTTGATTGCGGCGAACGGGGTAGCGTTTGTCATGACCCATGTCCTCCACAAGGGTATGAGCTGGTTCGCAGCAGAATATTTTCCGGTGATACTATACGGCCCTGCGGCAATTGCAGGTACAGTCAGATCATATAGCTTCTTGGGTGGTCTCTAATCTAGTGTTGGGCAGGTGGATTAATCAGCCAGCTGCCGTTCAGCGGAACTGGCTCCAACCAGTCACTGGAAAAGCCAATGCTGGCAGCCTTGTTGCTTTTTCAGTCCGGGGCTGCTGCAGTGTGTCAGCTGTTTAACATCGGCTCCAGTGCCGCTCCGTTCCTTAGTGCGGCTGGCATGTTCGTGGCCCTCGGAGTCGATACACTTTTGGCACGAAGCCGTCGGACCTCAGCCGTCAAGCATACCCTCCACGAAAACGGTACAGATAAAGCAGTGAAAAAGCGAAATTTCAACGGACCGGCTCAATCAGACGTGTCGCTCTGGACATATGCAATTGCAATGATCGTTCCGCTCACGACGGGGACGCAGTTGTTGTTTTCAACACTGGTGGTCTTCGTTCCGTTGGTACGATTTTCGCTCTTGCATGGTTGTTCGTCGTGTTCAGCTCGTGATTGTAGACAGGTCGCACTGGTGAAGACGCACCCGCCGAGTTTATCATCGCGTCCATCGTCACTGTTCTTGGCGCGTTCATGACTTTGTTCGCTATTCCGTTTGCCCATCGGTTTGGCCCGACGATGCTTCAACGTGCAGTGGTGCTCGCAATACTGGCGCTCGGAGTGGTCATGGCATTCTTTTACAACCAGGTGCCGTTCGACGCCAAACACCAAAAGAGGCTGTTTGTGGTCCACTTGGAAGATGTAAGCCGATTTCCTCTTGATTTCGAACCATTGCTGACCACTTGCCTACATTCACAGTTAGGCAGTCGGGAACAACACCTGCACATCGCAGCTGCTGACGGTGCTCCCGGATTTGACGAGCTGGCCCATGATATCGCGAAAAAATTCGGCATAGACGGTGCTCTACCAAAAGCAATGGTTATGGACGACTACAACAACGATTGGGATACTCTATACCCATTCTCGGCTGTGCGTATTTTTCTCCCTGATTGTTGCTAACATCCTCTTCATGCAACAGAGGCTGATTTCGTGCTCATTACAGTTTCTTACGCCATTCAAGATTGACCTCCCACAAGACCCTGCTTATGTCGCTCCTTCCCCTCCGGAGGAACGGTTCAGTATCACGGCCATGGACGATACCCTCGATGAACAGGCGGGTACGAGAAAGCTCACTCTCAGGATTTATCATCCCGAAATCATATGGACGGGTGAGGAGCGTGTCCGTTATGATCGAGTAGGCACCCACTGAAATCCCGTCATCCTCTAGTCATCGCCTTCGATGCGCATGTGCTGGAGTGGACGTTGGATGACAATCCCCCAGACGAGTTTGCACGCCACCACATCAAAGAAGCGTCCTTCTACGGGACAGACTCGTATGAAGTGTCGATGACCATCAAGTATCCCCCAACAGGGGATCAGAACACCACTACTGACGTGGGCCCGGCGCTCAAGATTGATTTCACCGGCATCCAAGAAAAGCGGATGTGGCCTGCCAAGAGGGCGGAATCAGATGGAAGCCCAGCTATGAGGCTTTTTGAAGCGTTTGATGCATGGATAGACGAGAGCACTGGTGGGACTGTAGATGCCACGCTGTTCGGATGTGTCCGCGGTGAGACTTTCGTTTAGATTGTAGATATCGCTTGTGGCTATCCGGGCTTCCCGAGCCCCTCCAAGTTGTCGGAGTTCCTTTGACGCAAGTCCTCCAGTTGTCTCCGGCGTTAGGTCCCCCTTTGCAGGGGGACTTGTTTACAATACGCCCTAATTATATTTGTTTTCCTGGCACATGTATCTGTACAAGTTTCAATGCATATGCAGTCAATTTGCCGGATCGTATCATGATAATGTACGAACTTTTGCGCTATACGCGACGCGCACGATTTGGGTTATATTGTTGATTTCGATCGGCGTCACGGTCGATCATTTGCCAGTGGAAGTTATTCCTTTCAAGTCTACCGTCCAACCAACCTCTTGTACAAGCTCTTTTACTTTATGGCGTCGAATGGATCCACCGACGACGATGCTACAATTCCGGACTTGGTGCGCGCTTGGGAATCAGCCCCAAACGTCGCGTCCTCTGTTCGGCGTCCGTCCACACTTCCTGACCCGCAAACGTACCACGAGGCCATCGAACCCCAGGCCATATTCGAACTTGATGAAGAACAGAAAGATGGATCTATACGCACCATCTTTGTGGTCCCAGCTGGCTGCAAACGATGCCGGCGCACGCTCAAACAAGCCTGCTCCCGTGCGCGGCCAACTTGTGTACGGTGCAGGAACGCCGGGTTGACGGAGTGCGAGGTGATCGACAGTGGCTACCAGAGGCTGCCGGGTCCCAAGTTCGGCAAGTTACCATCCGCGCAGAAGCAAAGTACGAGCAAGGCTCGCGAACAAGCGGTCGCCTCCCCCGCTTCTCAAGAGCCTACTACCTCTGGCCGATTGCGCCCCAGGCGCTTGACTTCCAGAGCCATATCATTATCACAGACTCATCCATCTAATCCGACACCATCTGGATCAAAACGTCCGCCGAGTCCTGAACCCGACTCCGTTCCACCGCGAAAGAGAGCCCAGGCCAAGACTACCTCGCGAGGGAAAGCGCAACACCTCATAGCGCCACCGACGCAAGAAATGGATGCTGAGTGCTCGCCAGTAAACCCCTCGGCGCAAACATTGGAGTCGACTGGCGAGTGTAGCACCCTGAGATGGACATTTGTGAACAGAGATGTAAAGTCCTCCCAAGGAAGGGAACGCGTACCATCCAACACACTGATTCCACGCGTTTGGACCAACGTGAGGATTGAACGAGCTATTACTCGGATGAATGATACTGATGTTGTTATCGTTGATAGTCGCTTGGCGGACTGCTGACAGTGTTCCCCGAGCTGGAGAAGTCAAAAGTCGGCTTTTCTTGGTTTCAGTCCGAAACCCCAATACTCCTACTCGATACCAACTACGCACAAGGGCGTTGGATCAACTCAGCTACGCTGAACATAGACTTGTGAGCGTCGTTCCTTCACCCCTCATGATCATTTTGTAATTTGATTGCCAAGGTTATGGGATTTTTCCTGCCATGAATCCGAGCTTGAGCCCATGGACATGGAGGATCCCACACAGCTTCGTGCATATCAACCTGGGGTATGTTCCCCAGAAAATACCCGAGACCCTGAAGCCGATACGACGGTAGAATTTCTCCCGAACGACGTCCATACGTTAACAATAAAACCTCCAGGGTTCGCAAATTTCGCATTTACCACCCGAAACTGAATCGCTGTCAACGTGTGCAATGGCCCCCGCCCC